>JASANE010007231.1:0-13095 GCA_030248225.1 Trileptium ribeirensis | reverse complement strand
ACTATTTCCTATTTCAGACCAGAATCATCTCAAATATTGCTTTATGGCACGTACAGTCTTAGTGGGACAGATTTAGCGAATTTTTGTAGTGGTTATAAAATTACATCATATATATAAGCAGTAATAACTATATATTTACAGCTCTTGCCCTGAATAATTGCACAGATGCACATTGAGGACCAAGCCCAAGTCTAATTTCAGTATTTTCAGTCTGTACTTTTCGTGTGTTCGTTCACTGGTTTTAAGTCAAAACATTTTTAGCCAGATAATTCTGCTATCGTAAAACGTATCAAATTACTGTAATAAATATGTAATATATAATAAATTACTGCAGATGACAAGATATCTAAATGATATTTTCTTAAGTAAGAGGTTACTTTCAGCTTAATATCACTATATAATTACAAACACATGCACTGAGAATATTTTATGCAAACCCGCACCAGCACACAAGGTTATATCTTAAAGGTAATATCTGAGCGAATTTTGCTCCACAATAGAGGATTGACTCCCATAAAGAACTGTAAGAGAGATTAATCATTACTTCGGCTGTTTCTTTCAGCATACCGCAAGCCGGTACTGCGCTATATGGATTTTGGATCAAATCAGTCAACCTAGTACATGTAAAGTCAGGGTTGCCTTTCCAATGAACAAGGATCTGGATGCTATAATCCTGCATTAACAGCTATGAAACATATACCATTACATAGACGTAAATATCGACAAGATTACCTACTTAATATTCAAGAAACTTATCACATATGTCGATATTTTTTATACATTTTAAGAAAAAGTGTTGATTTTGTGCAGCCTAAACTGTGTAAATTCTTCTATTAATATGGATTATGGAATAATGGATTTATTATAATTAGACCAGAAAGAAGATATTACTTATATTTAAGTTGCTTACTTATATTTCCTACAGGAAAAGGGACACTTGTGATTTCCGAATTAATGTTTGACTCCCAAACGTAACTACCCATTTCTTGGCTTCGTGCTATTTGTCCAAGCAATATTTCTTATTCGCTACAGTATTATTAGAGTTTTTTATTTAATATCTGCAGTGAAACATCATTAGGCATAGTTTTTTCCACAAGAGGTTAAATAAAACCAGCTATAACCGTAAAGAGTAGCGTTGTAGTAATACTGCGACATTCACCATCTGATAAATAATAGTAAATACTCCAGCATCGTCAAGTGCATTTGTGGCTAATTACTTCTGCTGAAATGAACTGTTTATCAAGCTCATTTTTAAACCAATATCGCATTGCTATTATCGTTTGTACCCACTCGTTTCAGATTGTAGCAGAGATGATTAACATTAGTTTTGCCGAAAATTTAGCATCTGTCTAAATGTTTCGTGTAGCTAAAAGTACCCAACACAAAGCTTTGTCGGATTTCGGGCATAAAAGACCTCTGAGATTCAACAGGTAAACAATAGGATTTTACTAGTTGTACGGAAATGGTTTGGAAAAGACTGCCGACTCATTAATATGAAATTTTTGACCGTATGCAATGCAAACGAGGCGGACTAATGTAAATACGGGTAAATGTCTTTAATGACAAGAGTAATTTTTGTGTAATTTACGTTGTTAACGGTTTTTTCAATAAACAATGAGCAATAAACTTTATAAAATTACAAAACATGTAAAGACATACAATTTAAATTCGAAATTTCGGAGTGTAACCATTATTTAATCCCATTTGAATGTATTTGACCATTTCGTCACTATCGGTTTAGTTAAAATTCTGTTACCCCTCAAGCGCTTAAAAATTTTCGTTACTCATTTATTGACAGCAGCTATTGTAAAATGCTGCAAAGATATAGCATGTCTGAAATTGGATATTGAGCTTTTAACACCTAGAAATATATGCATGATGGCTAACAAAGTGGTGCAAGATTTGTCTCGTGTAGTTACAGAAACAATCGGATTGAATAGTAACTGACCGTACTTGCGTCGCTGGCACACATGAGGTATGTCCTTGACTCTTGAGAGTTATAATGCGAGTGTAGCATAGTCCGCTCTCCATCATTTTAGTCGTACAAACCCCGGAGTTATTGTTCTTTGTGGTGCGTAACGACAGCAACGCCGTCTCTTTTACATAACGGTATGCAGAAAGTAGAAAACGAACTCTGAACCATTATTGTTGCACATATATCATCAACACACATGCACGGTGTCCGAGGTCCAAGGGGAATAGCTATGTCTTCGGGGAGGCGGGCGGTCAGCCTGTCGGGGATTGGGACGGTTTGGCGCCTACGGCGTCTCCAGGAGAGGAATCGCTGCTTCGCGCAGAAGGGATACCTGATGCCTCAGGGGATAAGCCTCCAATCAACCTAAAAGTATGTGTGGCACCCTATACTGTCTCCAAAATTTGAACACTAGCAATAGAAAATTGCACTGCGACAATCTGTCTATGTCATATTCGCCCCTATGTCATGTGGTAGCAACTTTATTTATTTTGATTTCACAAATTTTTAGATGGTATCATGCCAATATTACGAGGGTTTTGGCAGAGCTGAGAGTTACTGAAAACAACCTGCCACGTGGAACATTTCTGGTTCGTGTCAGTGCTCAAGAAGGTACAGTTAGTCTTATACCAGCAGCCAAAAGCCAAGCTCACAGGGTGTCAGGACAAAGAAAAATTCAAGCCAAAACGACGCACTGTATTTTGAAGTGTTTGTAGTTTTGGACGTTATTTAAAAAGAGTGCATGCACGCTAAACCGAGATCAATACAAAAAATTCAAGTGCTAATATTTGTCAGCTATAGGCAATGTCAGGATCGAATGTTAAATTCAGCACTTATGGCATCGTTACCCGGTGATCATGCCGATACTTCAGCCAAATCGGTCTAGTCTTTGACATTAATTTATGACAAAGTTAATGCGCAAAGTAACAGCGCTAACTAATATACACAAAATAACAGCCTAGGCGTTTGTACCACGGTTTCGGTCGTGTCTGCATTGCGTCTGATCCGATAAGATACGACCTGTAGGCGCATTTTATAAATGGATAGTGTCCACATTCTTTCGAGCAGAGCGCATCCGATCCGACAGGACATGGACAATTTTATTGGTTACAAATAAAAAATAGGTATAACATTCACAATTCGTGATGGGCGCAGCTTATGGTGGCATCGGATCGGGATGCGTCTGATACAATGCGATCGCAAGTTTGGTAGAATCGGGTTGGATCGGATGTTATGTAATGTAAACGTATCTCTTTAATTAAACGATCATAAAACGTCCTTCATGTGAAATATATTACTTAGGATCACTTTAACTTGTGGAATAATGTCAAGCACAGTTAGGTCGATTAGGATGTGAGCTTGATTGTATATGTACTTTTTTCACGCTGAATTTGTGGTTATAATAATTATTGCTATTACACGCAGGCAGATGTACATTTTAAACATAATTTCCTATGCGAAATTGATCTTTTATTACAAATATTGATATGACATAACAGATTTTTCGTAAATTTAAAGTGAAACAGTGTGTTGGTATGAGTTAACGTAAAACGTTAACCCTTTCATGCCGGTAACTAATTTGTGTATCGTGCAGCGTTTGACAAACTCAATCCCCCGTCGGGGATAGAACTCAGAACGTACGGGTGAAACTTGTGTACGCAAACCACTGAGCTATCTTGGAGCTATTGCTTGGTTCCTTAAGGAACCTCACAACGTGAACGAATAGCAACGCACGTTCAAACGTGCGATATACGACAAATTCAGTAAACGCAACGACTCGCAATGTGCGTTAGGTCCTAGCAGGCATGAAAGGGTTAAGTTGTTCCAGCAAGTTTGGCTACGGTGTCACTGAGTTCCATGCTTTATTGTATAAAAGCTTGTTTTGTTTCAATGCTTTTGACCTTCGTTTATGCAACGCATAATTATGAGTTTATCTGCTCTTTGGACAGCTTCTGCTTTTTGAACGAATTCTTTGTTTTCTACTTCCACACCTCGATAACACCTTCGGACTAAGCCTTAATGGTAAAGAACGATATCTTATGAACCCTTGTCTATCAAAAATACAACTCGTGTAATTGTAATGAAATAAAAATTGTAAATTTTAAGACAGCAAATTTCTTATACCACCCAATTTTCGAAAAAAAATTTAACTCGTGAGGCAAGTTTTTAATTTCACCAACAAAACACGATCAGAGAAAGTACATATGAGAATTTAATTTATATTCCGAAGTTTTTCTCATTAACAACCAAAACCTATTATCACAAAACATACCAAAACATTCTATCTAAAAATTGTCACTGAATATATTGCTTATTTATGAAGAGAACCACCCAAACAGGTTTATTATCATAGTACATGAAATAACCTTACTATGTTGAATCTTTAAGAACATGGTTAAGGTCAATCCTAGTGTCTCCGTTCGGCACATGTTCTTCGAGATCCCTAGTTCATACTTTTAAACATATTTAAAAATATTCGCTTAGAATTAAATAGAGCACTATGTGACGGAAAAATCTTAAATCTCAACGGATTTGATCATTTTTTATACAAATAATCATTTCGCATAACTCGCAGGTAAACAAAACTTGACGATGTTGTTATAGGACGATATGCACTCACGGTACGCGATATTGACAGTAAAAATCGACCTCTTGCAAGGCACTACGTTATAAAACGATGCGAAACCGGGGAATGCTACATATCAAAAACGACCTTCGAAAACATGGCACAACTCATTACCTACTACAGCCGTTAGTTTTAAATTTTATTGCGATTTGTTTTTGATATTTTACCATGCATTTGTAAATTGCTAGAGTGCGTTCATACGTTCAAACTTTTTGCTTAAAAGAGCTTTAATTTAATCAATTTTTGATCAAAATTTTACGGCGATTTTTAAAGAAAACTACGATGTTTCAAAATTTGAGATCATTTGACCTAAAACTATTTCCGGTATTTACATATCGCCGACGATTGTCCAAACAAATATCTTTGAAAACGTTTGAACAGTGTTCACATGTTCAAACCTACAGAAATACAAAAATATGTTAAAATTTCATCAAAATTTCAGCTTAAAATTTGATCAATATTTGAGCAAAACGTCTTAGTGTGAACACGCCTTTAGTTTAAAAATTTAAGTAAACCGAATTGATTACTTCCACTTCTTATGTCACGTTCTTACGCGTATACATTCAGCAATTTTCCAGTAGGCTTGTTTCGAGAGAACAAGTACGGCGTTCAAAGGTTCAGCCAAAAATTGCCTAACATTTATTCCGTGACTTTTCTATTTCGTTTTAATTAGAGATAGTTATTTTTTCTAAAATTTAGTTACGCCGTACGTTTGAGAGCATCAGTAAAGAAGCCATTAATTGTTGAACAGCGTCTGATTTAACCAAGTGCGAAGTGCGATGCGCCTCCCCTGACAGGTCGTCTGACTCGTCCCTTTCCCTTGCCCGTCACCCCTGGGCGACCTGCTGATTCCCTCTGTGATTTTAAGGCTGGCCGCCCTCCGGGCACTCGTCTATCCCACCCCTGGGACCTCGGACGTCGTGCATCAAGTGTTATTTTTGCTTTAAATTTTATGATTTTGTGACTAATTTGCAACTCAAACCCGATTTCAATACAGTCAAATTTTCGTTGACCTTCTAGTGAAGCGGGTTGTGTTGAATTTCTGATCCCAGGTGTGACGTTTCGGTATATATTTCGGCGTTTTTTGGTGCGGCTATCATGTAGCTAAACCAATTAATATATTTCTGCATAGTTAATCGCCGCTAATAATTATTCCGTCGAAAAAACGTATGTAATGGGTCATATCCAGTTGCTGAAGTACACCTTTGCAGGGCCAACTGCACGTCGCGGGCTTTGTTGTACCCTGACGATGCCGTGTCCCCGGGAGTACATTGCACCGCCTCCACTTTCGCGGCTCGAAATTCCTCGCAAGGAACTCGACAAACACTCGGTGATCGATCATGGAAACTTTGGCATCGTCTATGTCGGTATGTCACAGTTTAGTCGTGGACAGTTTTGGTTGTATCACAAGCAGATTGTCGGCTTTGAGATTACCCGGCTTGCATCAGCGAGATCTACAAGTTCATCGGATTTACGAAATAGACTGAAAGATACAAAATAGTCGCTGGACAAAAGAGGCTACTCTGTAGATACTGGAAAATAAGTCCAAGCATTGACACGAATCACAGTACCAAAATTTTGGCACAGTTAAGACATTCGCCACGGAAATGCTCAATGCACTACTCATTTGTACCAATAATACGTTGAGCCAAACAATATGCGAAATCTCTCCTGCCCATTTTGGTTAAGAGAAGTAAGTATTGTTCAAGGCAGCAATAATTTAACCTTTACGATGTTATGCGCTGAACATACTATTAAAATCAAGAGTGCATTAGGGAAGAGTATGACATTTCCCTGCACTAATGTATTAGCCCGTGTTTGATTTCGCGGGCGTTTTCGACTTGACCCCCAGTTTCTGCGTGGGGGTCGAGAAGCACTGACGACCCCTGTTTCTGGGGGGTCCTTCGGAACCCCCGGTTTTTTGGGAAGGAAGGGGATCGGTCGGACCACTCAATTTCGGGGGGTCGGCTTATCAGCAGCTGCTTTTGCACCGACCCCCCAGAAATTGGGGGTCCGACCGACCCCCCCCCCAACAAAAAAAACTGGGGAGGGGGAGGGGTTCGAGCTATCCCCAGAAACTGGGGGGTCAGGTCGAAAACGCCCTCGTCATCAAACACAGGCTAATACATCAGTGCAGGGCAGTGTCATACTCTTCCCTAATGCACTCTTCGTAAAATCCAGTGCAGTAAACAAAAACTAACGATACTCGGGCGCCATCTGAATTTTGAGTTGCTGAATTGTAAATAGCGTTAACATCCAGTAGAAAAACGCAAATTTCTGCTGGCGTTAGTGAGTAGTTATATCTTACAGAGTTGACCACTCGAACATCTTGACTACAGGAGAAAGCTTACTTGTGATTTGCAATAGTTGGAAAACAGTGAGTACCCAGAATCTAATGCCAAAGGTTCCGAAAAACATTTTATACTTTTGTTGCAAAATAGCATAATGGATTATGGTTCTATTTTGTACGGCTGTAAATTTGGTACAAAAATTGCGTATTTATCGGGATTTTTGAAGTGCACCAAAGGCCCAACGGTAGTTGGGAATAAAGTACATAGCAAGGACTTCAATAATCGTTTTTCTTAGTACATGTTTAGTCCTGTGAAATGATTTTATAATTAGGAACATCATTTATTTTGGTACAAAAACATTTCCAAATGTAAAAATTCCGGCGCTCGGCACTTTCTGTACTGGTAGGACGGAACAACGCGCCACACCACTTGGACACTTTTTAACAAACGAGTACTGCAGGACATTTGAACTATTGTGCGATGTTCACAAAGACGTTTGAAACCTATAGTGATATTCTAGTCTTAATAATTTAGAATGGGTAGAAACTAATTAACAGTATAATAAGCAGAGCATGTAGAAAGTAATTAACGGCAATGAACCTGACCAACGAAATGGAAATAAAAAATGGGAAGCTAGCTATCCGAATTTCGCGGCAGAGCCAGCAAGACCGTTACAAAACCACTACACTTTTGGCAAGTAAATTTAGACTACCCTTTATATCATAGGTTTCGATAAGGGGGTAAGGGCTCACCCCTTAAGTTTCAGAACCCTAATGCATATTTATGTCCCTGAAGGCTCGAAACCCGCTCACTCTCCCATTCGGCAAAATTAAGGTAAAATCGGCAAAAATTAAGTAAATAGGCAAAAATGCCGACGGGGAAAGGGAGAAGTCATCCCCTATTCCCCCGTGGGATCTTTCCACGACGAGCTCCCTCTTCCCCGCCGACAGTCCACTCCCTCCCTCCACCCTCACCCGACTGGGCTGCGACACCTATGTTGTATATTTTGGCCCGTCTGTCTTTCTAGTTTGTTCAACCATTGAAAATGTAGGATTGCCGCAGCAGTTGTTTAGTGTACTCAAAGGTTACGCAGGAGAAGACGAACAATTAATGGTTGCTATTACGTAGGGTAAACAAAACGGTAACGATTATTAACTTTAATGGTCATTTAGTGCCTATGATTCGAACTGCGCGAAGCACGATAATATTGTTTTACAGGCAAATGGCGCAGTTTTGTGGATGTTGCGATCAAAGAACTGAAAACGGGAACAATTAGTAGGGAACAATTTTTGAAAGAAGTCAACATGATGAGGCAGCTACAGTTTGAGTGCAAGCACACAAATTTGGTTTGCCTGTACGGATATTGCTCAAAAGAAGATCCGATTTATTTTGTGAGCGAATTTCATGCCAAACAAATTGCTCTTCAAAATATTTTCACTCCAAAAAAATCACCCCTCAGACATTGTCATTTATGGGTTTAATTGATATTTTTGACACAGGTTAGTTTCGGTCAATATATTGACGTATCTCCTTGCAGACACGATAGTGAGCGAGTACAGAAGAACTTAATGCTGCGCCGTAACATTTACATTTAGCACTCATCACTTATATATTTTGTACATTTGTGCGCCCGTAGTGTGGGATTAAAGCTACAGTATTTAAATGTCTCACGGGAGTACATATCACGAAAGCTGTAGTATAAAACTTGGTCTAAGCGGGGCATTTCATTCAACAGTTACGTTTTTGCAAATCATAAACTGTAGAACTGCTTTGTTCCAGGAATTTAAAATGGGTTCCGGTTTGCTTATTCTTTATTTATTACATTCGCAAGCCGTAAAAGTTCAAGATTAATACCAATAGCATATAAGCAAGCTATCATGTCTGAATCAGAATACATGCAGTGATCTTAAAACAATTATCGTCCTAACAGAAGAATGTCGAAAAACGTGACGTTCGCTGAGTATGATCTTAGGACAAAGAAGGATGTTGGGTAACCTGTCTTTTTCGTGACTGTAGAGAGCGTGCTCGATGGGTCGCCATGAAATCTATGGTATTAGCTTAATGATAGGGAATCGAAAGGAATCTCGATATTCTGAGACGTCCCAGCGACCTAATACGGGTATCCGGGGTTCACGTCTTTACGGTTGTGGAATAATTTGCGCTTAAAAATTTAAGGTTCTTACCACCGACCCCCGAGAGAAATTTTGCCGGGTAGGGGCGGATTACCCCACTGCCTGGAAAGGCCGCTAACGCCCCGTGTGACCTCTACGTCTACCCCTCTCTCCTTGGCATGACCGACCGCTGGCATGCAGTGATTATAAACAAAACATAATTAGAATAGTTAAGACATTGATTTTTGGAATATAACAGTTATAAGTGGTAATAATATGATTATTCGACTTAACAATCTTAAGATAATGCGAAAATAATTTTAATAAAGCGACTAGACAACGTTATGTTCGATCCCATAATACTTTCCCATCATAACAAAACATGATCAGAGCCAGTTTGTCAATGTATATACGTATTACAGATATCCTACAAAAGAGTTAAACGCTCACCTGTAGAAGCAGCAGGGTCAACGTATTTTGCCGGTGGTACATCATTTCTGCACCCTCTGTTGTACTCACAGTTTGAAATAAAAGCGACAATTTTGGCAAGCGATCGATCATTTCCTTGCCCTCACGAGCTTTTTTCCTTTTGGACGCTCCACTTTGAGATTCTCGTTTTGTATGATAATGATGTTTTATATTGTCTTCATATATTTAACTACTTTGAATCAAGTTTGAAAAAATAACAAACATAAAATAAACTAAGACTACGCAATTTTTGTGTCATTGCAATAGTCCACACCTATATGTGCCGAAAAATGATATTCAGCTAGCACGAGTCACTATCGTGCTACCGCTGCTGTCGAAAACTGACGTTCAAAGGATGTGTCATTGTAGATGGCGACCACCATGAGGCCCCCTTCAGGGCCGAGGGCCCCCCCCTAGGGAGGGTAAGGGGGGTGGTGACGGCGGCCCTGAGAATTGCGCATTAAGCTGTAATTTTGAACCCGTCTCAAGTGTACTGAATCAATGGTTGTCTTAACACCCCTGCACACTTAATAAATGGTGTATCATTTAATTCATATATGCTCCTTAGATATTAGATTTTACGCTCTTTATATATATTCGCGTTGCATCATGCTATATAATAAAATACAATTGCGTTTTATGTAATATTAGATACGACGGTAATAAGTTGAATTTCCGATTATTAATCTTTTTTTTACGGTAAGCTAATGTAGACTCAGATATCACCAAGCGCCTCAGCAATTGTGGCAATCTAAAAAACATTATATCCGCAAACCAATTGCCGCTTTAACTTCCAAATTTAAGTTTTAAAATCATGTCACAATCTAACTACAAACCACGTCTGTGCAAATATACGGTAAATTCTTTTCTCGATAAAAACATAGGACTTAATTCTTTTTGAACCTCAGAAATTTGATGTTCTAACATTGGTAAAGTCTTTTTTGTCGGATTCGGTAATATTTCACTTTAAGTGCAGTCGTACGCATGAATCTGACACGTTTGGTACAATCCAAATTTCATTGGTTAAGCGGACTCGAGCGGTCGGTTTTGAAAAGCTTTCACATATGACGGCAGCAATACTGTGTGATGAAGTCCAAGCTTATAATGCACATTTTCACAAAAGGTGAAAACCATGTCACACGGTGACGGTTGTGACAAAAATGTTAACAGTTCAAAATTGACAGCTCAATAAATTAGTGTTCGAACAGATGACGCACTATTGTTGTGTTTAGAGAGCTTTGTATTCCGTAACTCAAGACGTTATGCTTTGGCACTCAACTAATGTATAAATTGTGCAGTATCTTTAAAGACGACATGACTTATTTAGAGGACATGCGAACATTTTATTATGCTCTAGACGTACAAAAAGTGTCCATATGGAGTAGAAAGGGCGAGACTCGTAAGCCCAAACATTAGGCTGAGTTGCACACAAAAGCACACGTATATAAGGTGTCGTAGCTGTTGAAAAAACCAGGTACGTCTGACAAAATTAGGAGTTTGAAAGCTCTGTTGCCAAACGCATGTTAGAAATAGTTGTCCACACTTAGCGGGTTTCCCTAGCAAAACATTAAACAAAATTAGGAATTTGAAAGCACAGCTGTCACACGCGTATTTGAAATAGCTGTCCGCACTTTGCGTGTTTCCCTAGCAAAATTTTAACAAAACTAAGCATTTGAAAGCTCAATTGTCACATACATATTAGAAATAGCTGTCCGCACTTACCATGTTTCTGTAGCAAAATTTTAACAAAAGTCTCGGCACTAGCGTAAAACTAGATCGTAGTTGGCTGATGTAACACAACACAGCACGGCAAATCAAAATATGAAATAAAGTCTGAATTAAATTAACTTATTACTGGTTCAACATAATAGTTTCAGATTTCGAGCGCAATGTCTTATTTGGAGCAAAACAGCATTGTTCATCGCGATTTGGCAGCTCGAAACGTTCTCGTCGGAAAAGACGGCTGGTCTCAAGCGCCGCTAGTCAAGGTTGCCGACTTTGGGCTCGCCCGGTTTTATAATCGACGTCGAATACAATTCTCGACGAGGTTTGTCGTCGTTCATTCAATATTATCTACCGTCGATGGACTTTATCCATAAATGATCAAGGGCTGCGATGGCTCTTCAGTCTCCTAGTCAGACGTCTGTCAGCCACGGGGGCAGAGGGGTAGTGCCTTCGGCGCCAGGCCAGGATGGAAGGTTCGATCTACCTGCCAAAGGAAGTGGGAGCTTCGCGCTGAAGGGTGAGGGCACGGGGTATCGGGGGATAACCGTCCCAACTCCATAATGAGCATCTATGGCTTCATCTTATTTAAAAGATCACTCACATAACTAATGCAACTAGGGATGTGGAGCGAAGCGCTTCGGAGCGCTCCGCTCCGCGCTCCGGGGGGTGGGGCGGAGCGGAGCGCCCAAGCTGCGGAGCGGAGCGCTATGACTAAATCGGAGCGCGCTCCTGTTGAAAACGGAGCGCTCCGGAGCGCGGAGCGCTCCGCTCGAAAGTGGAGCGCTCCGCATGAAAGTGGAGCGCTCCACTATTTTGGTGCGCTCCGGCTCAAAATTCAACGATTTTGAGATGCCAACAACCTTTTTGTTGTTTTTAAGTTAAATAGATGTTTTATACGTAAGCTAGCTCCTAACTTTATGAAACCAAAAACTGTCCACCTGAGATACTTGCCGGCCGACGCACACAAATGCATTGCGTACCTAACATACAATTATTGTGAGCAGCTATATATAGGTAATAACTAAAATGAATTTAAAAAAGCAAGAAAAATGCTATTATATATTACATAAATAATTGTTGTATTTCGTTCGTAAACATGTGTTCATATTAACCTATCTACTGAGTTGGTGCTGTAATCAGTTATTTTTTACTAAGAAATTGATCACAATGTTTTTCGTTTGTTTGGTTGTGCATGTGCTAAGTATAATTCGGTATAAATTTATGTGTTTGATAGCTGGCGCCAGAGGTCTCATCGGGTCTGAATTACCGGACCCGACCCGACTTACAAGTTTTTGTTTCCTTGGGCCCAGTAATGTACTAACTAATCAAGAATACTGTATAGCGAGTGATCCATAGAACACTTGTTCTATGTACTAGTTGTAAAAATGGCACTACAGTATTGATAGCCGGTGATAGGTGTACTAGCACGTATATGAAAAGTTAGATCATTGAGCATAGTAAAATGTTCTACTGACGATAGTTTCCGCACAGAAACTTTACTGCTGCAACAAAATCTGTCAGATCAAGGATTCCATCACGCATTTATATTAGACACTAGCCCATACTTAAGGTGGTCACATTATGCGTTGCATTCCATTGGGTATATTGGTGGTACATATTGATACATTGGTACAATGAACAAATACAATGCTTGGTGCGTCTATCAAACATTATCCTTCGTATCTGTATGAAAATAAGAAATAGCTAAATGTTGTAAAGCTTTAGCCTAGCCGCTAGGGCTTAATATGGTTATATATCGTATAATCAGGTTACAAGTCTAATTCGTAGAGTATATTTCGGAGCGGAGCGATCCGGAGCAGAGCGGTCCCCTCCGGGGGTGGAGCGGAGCGCTCCGCATTTTGAGTGGAGCGGAGCGCCCTTGAAAATCCGGAGCGCTCCGCT
>JASANE010007228.1:0-17317 GCA_030248225.1 Trileptium ribeirensis | reverse complement strand
TGTTCTTCGTTACGTATTGCTCAAAGAAAACGAACAAATCCAATCCTGCTGCATTTAGACCCCAATGTATTAATTTCGCAACTATTATGGCAGCAAGATAGTGCACGGCTGATGAAGAACATAACTGTGGTGATCAGAACATTCGATCCGGCTGCGCACTGAATTGATGAGTCTCAAACGCATCTCGTCTTACCAAAGTTGCAACACGTTGGACGTATTTAGCGGTTTGCAGCATCATTATCAGGACTCCGGCCGTAAAATTAGGATATCTGGAGGGCAGATTTTGACTCTATTTTTCAACTAACAGCGGACAGTCAACTATTCGGTATTCGGCCGAATATTGCCAACTATTCGGCCGAATACCGAACATTCGGTCGTTCCCTAGTTATAAATGAAATACTCTAAAATCATTGTTCATTATGAAACAGTAAAAATGGTTTCAGTGCCGTGATATCATTGAGTTTCGGGTTTTTATGCCTAATGAGCAAATTCTCAAGAATGTGTGGCAGTTCATTAGAATTATTTGTGTTGTGGCCAGATTGTGCTATGATCGAAAAGACTTCTTTTTTAAGTTGGCGTTACAGGTTGAACCGTGTTGGAAGACTGTCGAATTACTGGCTTGGGCATTGTTCAGTCTTTTGCCGGTTCTGGCAGATATTCCGATATGCTCTGAAATCCTGGTTGAAAGGTGTCGGTAGGAACTACCGACGTAGTCCGCTTCACAAGCAAAACAGGAATACTTGTATACAACAGAAGATTTGAGGGCATCCGGAATACAATCTTTTTTAAAACTGAAGCAATGTCCAATTCTTTTTCCTATTTCAATGGCTATGCGTAGCTTCAAGTTAGGAAAGGCTGCATTAAAGTGCCGGTGTATGTTTTTCCTAAGCTTATGCGTGTACGGTCCTAAGTACGGAAGCTTCAATATACAATTAATTCTTGTCGCTTGTTTCATCGGGTTCTGCGTTAGTAGATGGAGAATGGTTTATGGGTATTGGTGACGTGGTAGAAGCTGATTTTTCCAACATCCACTTGTTGACGAAGGATTTAACGGCCGTGTCGATAGTATTGCATGGAAAGCCGTTACTACGGAGCAAGCTATGTAAAAAGCCAATTTCGCTGTCCAACATCCACTTCTTGACGAAGGATTTAACGGCCGTGTCGATAGTATTGCATGGAAAGCCGTTACTACGGAGCAAGCTATGTAAAAAAGCCAATTTCGCTGTGTATTGCAGTGAAGTTTGAACCTATTTGAAAAGCGCGATGTAAAAAGCAGCTACTTAGACTGGACTTGTACCTTGCGGACTTGTACCTTGGTAAGATAAAAGAATCGTATTTCATGGTTAGACCGGTGAAACTTGCCTTCCTATACGTAGATGTAATTATTTTGCCATTGTCTTTCGATATTTTAACGTCCAAAAACGGGATTTGGTTATTTTGTTCCATCTCAACAGGAAACTTTATGGTGTGGTGTCTTTGGTTAGATATTGCAAAACTCGCGTGCATTGGTCTTGGTTTTCAAGCGCTGTAAAAGTGTCGTCGACGTAGCGTTTATAAAGGGCGGAATTCTTGCGGACAGGATTGGATCCATTTACATTATGATTTGTTCATGAAAATGTTGGCGAACGTGGGGCCCAGGTGGGATCCCATGGCAGCGCCGTCCACCTGTTCATACAGGCTACCGTTGAAAAGAAACTGAATGTTTTGGACGCATAATTAGATACATTTAATAAGTAGTTGTGCGGGAATTGGTGAAATGATTTCATTGTGTAGTACAGCATCCCGAATCATTTCAAGGGTTTCAGTTATAGGCACATTAGTAAACAAGGCAGTAACGTCAAAACTGGCCAAAAAATTATTGCCACATTCTGAATCAGCGATCTCTTGTGCGAAATGGAACATGCTCTGCACGGTATATTGATTCTTAGTAAGCGGCTCACGTATGGGAATCAAAAATTGTTACAATTTGTGCATCGGTGAATTGACACCAGACATGATAGGCCTGAGCGGTATGCCACTTTTATGTATTTTAGGCGAGCCGTATAAAATAGGCGGACGTGAGCCAGGGGCTAAGAGCGAACGATATTGATGCATCGAAATATGCGGCTTTTATTGATTTAAGCAGTTTATTGACGTTGCATACCAATAGGTATATACGGGTCCTGTGTGTTGCAAAGTTTGAAGTGCAAATCGTCGCCCAGAATTGCCATCACTTTAGTGACATAATCAGCTTTATTCAAAAGAACTACGTCTTTGCCTTTATCTGTAGCGGTGATCACTAAGTTATCATCAGCCGACAGCTTTTCAGTAGAGATGTGTTGTTCCTTTGAAAAATTAGATGGATGTCTATGATTTTTGAAGTTAGATGTAGCAGTATCAATTGCGTTGCGAATGTCACTAATGAGGGCTAAACGGGGACGTGTAATTTGCGATTTTCTGCAAACGTCATGTAATAACAGCTCTATCCTGGCGTATATCTGAATTTTGTCCACTTTGTTATATACCGGCACAAAGTCTAAGCCTTTCTGTAATGCTGGTTTGTCGATATCACTGAGAACCACAGTCAGAATGATTAAAAATGCAGCCAGTGTTATAAGAACTTGCATGATCGGTTGCTAACCAATTTCGTAGGCGCTGCAGTTTTCTGAGGTGTTTGCTTTGGATGGTATCGATAATTTTGCCGCCTAGCCAGCAGATATATGTCGATATTATATACCAATCCAAATAGCCAATGGTATTTTTAAGGGCCGAGCCAGTTTAGTGATATATATAATTTTAGATGTAAAGCATTTGATCTGCTTAGTTTTTCGATTTCATATATGTGTGTATTTCTATATATATATATATATATATATATATATATATATATATATATATATATATATATATATATATATATATATATATATATATATATATATATATGTGTGTGTGTGTGTATATAATTCCTATACTATTGCATTACACACCTCTGAATAATTACCTTAGGATTTAGTATTCGGGTTTTAATCGACGACTGGCATGTGGTCAAATCGGATTCAGCTATGGGCCGGGTTGGCTACGGAAAACAAATCAAAGACACACAGCCCCGTTTTACTAAGACATGTATGTATATAATTGTTTAGACTAAAAGTGGTTTGGCATAATCGTTGCTTCGAATTAAACATAAAGCGAATCGTGAAAAACGACTTAGCCACGACGGACAATGCCAAACAAAGCGTATCGCCTGAATCACGCAACTTTTATTTGTAATAAATAATCCCTTTTCAAAACTGCTTCCAAGGTTTCTCAATCGTAGCCGAACTAGCATCATATTCTATTAAAATCAATTTCAAATGAACACCTTAGCAAAAAAGTGCTGAATGGCAGTAAGGAACATTATAGAATTTATAGCATGATTGCTGGTTTCAATAGCCAAACACTAAAATTAAACTATGTATAGCTGGCCTAGCCACACTACCAAAATTATACCTAGGGCATGACCCGGCGGTCCACAAGTTTGGAACTGCGGAAATCGAAAATACCTGAGGCGCGATTCGCCCTAGTTCAACTGGGAGTCCCCAAGTTTAACTGGGGACAGATAAAGTACTGTAACCGTCAGAAAACGTCAAAAATGTTTAATATGGGAACTGATTTCAATTTGGCTTATTGCAAAAGAGGAATTTTAGTGATTTTTATTGCCGAAGGAACCATTTAGGGTTTTTAGCCAAAATAAAGGAAATTTCGCATATCGATTAGTGTATCATACCAAAATTTTGTAATTTTTAGAGATGCAGGAAAATAATTAGGGATCATAAACTGGGCGAGGCCGAAATTTATCTGAGGGCACGTACTGAAGGGAACGTGGGGTTGGAACAGCCAGTATTATGATTTGTACCATACAATTTGCAACTTGAACATTTATTTGCTTAGGACCACTAACAGCTAACTTGTAGCGCCAAAGTTTGTGGACAGACATCATAAAATGTCAGAGCCAGCTTCAGCCTGAAGGAACAAAGGTCGGAAGAAGCTAATTGGCCCCGGGTCACGCCAAGTGAATCCAGAAATCGGCTAAACCATTGGATCATCGCCTCTGACATTCCGGATCAAACAAATTCAACGCAGATTTGTTAAAAATCTGCATCTAATCAGCCTAAGGAGGTTGGTTGGGCACTGGAATGGTAGACTCCGAAATACACAGGTCACATACCACCCCACCCCTCCCCCACCGCAGCATATCCTGTGCAACGTGTTGTACGTAGCGAAATGCATATAAGCTAACACGGGGTGGCTTACATGGGTAACAAGATATACACATTGAGCTTAGCATGCTGGCAGAGAAACTACAAGAACACTGATGTAAATTTAATTAACCCAATAACAAATATATCTCGCATGCATCTTGACATAACTGTCAGTATGTAATTATTTCGCAGTCAGATAAAATATTGAAATATAATGTATATATATTGAACAAGGCTTCTACTGGTAACAGCAATCGAGATGGTAAACTTGCTCCAAAAGGCCATACATAAAACAAGCAAGCACAGCACAGATAGCTTATTGACTTAAATACAGGTTTTGGAACACCTGCTCGCCGATGTATTCCATATCAAAGGGGCTGTCCACACTATGCCGATGTATTCCATATCAAAGGGGCTGTCCACACTATGCCGATGTATTCCATATCAAAGGGTCTGTCCACACTATGCCGATGTATTCCATATCAAAGGGGCTGTCCACACTATGCCGATGTATTCCATATCAAAGGGGCTGTCCACACTATGCCGATGTATTCCATATCAAAGGGGCTGTCCACACTATGCCGATGTATTCCATATCAAAGGGGCTGTCCACACTATGCCGATGTATTCCATATCAAAGGGGCTGTCCACACTATGCCGATGTATTCCATATCAAAGGGGCTGTCCACACTATGTCGATGTATTCCATATCAAAGGGGCTGTCCACACTATGCCGATGTATTCCATATCAAAGGGGCTGTCCACACTATGCCGATGTATTCCATATCAAAGGGGCTGTCCACACTATGCCGATGTATTCCATATCAAAGGGGCTGTCCACACTATGCCGATGTATTCCATATCAAAGGGGCTGTCCACACTATGCCGATGTATTCCATATCAAAGGGGCTGTCCACGATATGCCGATGTATTCCATATCAAAGGGGCTGTTCACACTATGCCGATGTATTCCATATCAAAGGGGCTGTCCACACTATGCCGATGTATTCCATATCAAAGGGGCTGTCCACACTATGCCGATGTATTCCATATCAAAGGGGCTGTCCACACTATGTCGATGTATTCCATATCAAAGGGGCTGTCCACACTATGCCGATGTATTCCATATCAAAGGGACCGTCCACACTATGCCTTTGATTGCAAAAAAGATATTTTCTGCACATATTTAACCCACATTATGGAAGCGTTACAAAATTGCGTGTGTTTCAGAGCCAAAAATCTCTAATATTTAGCTGAGACTAAACGAAGCTTAATCAACGGATTAGACATAGGTAGTCAACGAAGTTTAACTGGTCACACATTACTCAAATGAGTGAGCGACTAAGATTTCGGAAGCGCAGAAACAGTGGGATGGGTGCCCTGTAAGCATTAATCAACCATACATGCAACTCACTTGATTTAGGCTTAATCATTTTTAATCAACTGGGAGAAGTTTAGATAGCTTAGCTGAAGCACTGACTACAGATCCTAATAAATTGACTAAGCTTCGTGAAATCCGACAATAGGGAAACCGTGTTACCACAGGGAATCCTCGACTCGTCCAGCATCAGCATAACCACCAGTGAGTGAAGTATGCAGCTACCAGTTAGCTTCAGTATAATATATTATTTAAATATTATATATATAAATTAGCCCCCAAACGAAATCCGTTTCATTAAACTCCATTTTTACATCATATATAAGATTTTATATTTATTGGTTATGCGCATACTTATTTTGCAACAACAATATATACATATGTTTATATAAAAATAGCTATAAAAACCATAAGAAAGCTTGAAATATAGACTAAGACGCGTTAAGAAATTCAATAAAAAAACAAGAGAATCTCGTTCTGCGCCCCACAGAATCTTTCTCCAATAGAAAACACGCTATATATATATATATATATATTGGTTTTTGTTTGTGAAAAGTTATGTAACAAGAAACGTAACACAAACACAAATGTTTCCAAATCAAAGTTGTGCAGCAACTTATTATATATAACACATTTAAGCAAAGGTACATTATTAATAATGATGCACCCTCAATAAACGACAAATATGTACAATAATAACATTAATAATCAAGTCGAACGTTAACACGATGCGATATGGTCACGTGGTGAATATTAAGGGTTCGGGAAATACAATAGGAAAACGAAGGCCAAGCGTTCCCAAAGTGCTTTGCTAGATACTTCAGAGATTATTTTTTTCGGATTTCTAGCTGCACTTAGAGCACTCTATGCACCTAGCGCTTCCTATATCACACACACACGCTACGCAAGCACAGTGACTTTCATCACATTGAGCGCACATGAAACCCTATAAACCCATTTAGCCCCCTAAGTACAACTGACTACAAAAATTACCAAAATTTAACATATATGAACCCAAAATTTTGTAATGTTAGTCACCTGCGCTCTACCGCAAGTTAATGACACGCCCAAGTGTTCGTTTAAAATAACGAACCCAAACTTGCTTACCGGCATAAATAACACTATAAAGCCATCGGCCACCTCCAACAAGCAATAAACCGATCTAAATTTTGACAGTTCCTTTTTGTTGGATGTTTTTAAGCGTTGGCTCATAGCTGGACAACGGCTGCCCTGATAAAAATTACATGACTGGAGAATTGTTTATCTCCACGATGTAGTCTCTTCGATGCGATGGAAATGGCAACAGATATAATCTAAAATGTTCGGTTTTGGTCAAGAAATCATTGGAATAGCGCAAACATAAAGATAGGTGCACTGTTATGTTTAATTACCCATCGGCTAAAGAATTGCGAAAATACATTACTCCTATGGTGACAGACGAACAAAAATTGTCTTCATTTAGGAGACTCCGCTTGCTGTCTATCTATACATATTTTGTAATGTCGCTTAGGGTATATCACTATCTAAAAGATCAGTAACAAAGTAGCCCATATAATCGAACTAAGCGATGAATAATCAACGCTATTTTTAAGTTACCATTCTTAGTAAACACAACTTAGTTAACCTCACAGCCCAACATCAGCGTAGTAGCCGAACAGTATTAGACGGTCATCACAAAAACCAACAAAGCGAAAACCACATTTTCATCTCCTGCGTTATAACAAGTGTAAGAACAGCCAATATGAGTAACAGGTGTTCATCATTAGTAACCACTACAAATCGGCACAATCTACTGGTGCACGAAAAAACTAGGCACATACCCTCTCAGCATTTTGATCACTTTGCACCTCATACAGAACAGGGATACTTGCTCCACACCCCCCCCCCCCGGCGAAGGAATACTCCGATAGTTTCCATTTTTCGCTCCGCCAAATAACTATATATTTCTTGAACAACTGTTGCAATATGTAATGCGTAGCTATTGGCGGAACACGTCAAAATTTCAAAAATAAAAGAAAATTTTTAAAAAATTATATTGGTTACGAAGCCATATTTGGCGTTATTACACCTTCACGGATCAGATTCCAAAATCGACCTTCACAGTTAAACCACCAACGGCCAATGAATTGGTGGCTACCGATGATTCGTTCGGCAGTAAATTTTGACTGTGAAACAGCCAGTTGTAGGTGCGCAATTCGAGAACAATTCAGGTTAAAATTAACTACAAAATAAACTGTTAAAACATACCTGCAACACAAGACACGACACAATGCCAGACGAAAATCCAGCTTTTGCATTCATCACACTCTTCGAACGCATTTTATATGTATTTACAAAATGCATCAGTAGCACCAATTTAGCCAAATACGAACAGTAGGTACTTTAAAGTATATATATTAAAAATATAACGACTATATACATTATATTATGTTAAACAAGCTACGGTGTGATCAAAGAAACGTCATAAACACAGAGTACTTATGCAACGTCTGGAGTTGAACGACAGTTAATTTTCTATTTTTTTCATGTGAAGCTCCATTTAGATTGTAAGAGCCTTATTGCACAATCGCAATCATCGGTTACACAATATTACTTAATACCTTTTCCTCAGTCAGAAATCGCGAAAAATAAATACTATTGTTTTTTCCTAGCACGCGCCAAATGCATATCTATCTGTCGAACGTCACAACAAATTTCCCATTGAATGTCTAAGACAATAAATTCTGCGAGCACAAAAAAATTGCTAAATACAAGAGCTACTTTCACTTTTAGACTGAACAATTTATGGTGCCATTTTCGTCATCAGAGGCAGCTAATCGACATACATTTTAGGCACATCTCTTTAAATATGGAGCGATCAATTGGAAACGTATACCGTCCGAAATTTGAGTTAATTTTTGTTTCCAATGTGTCATTGTCGACGAAATATCCCAAATGTGAAGTTTCAACTATACGTCTTCTTGCTTCAATTGACTTCGCTCCTCAACGTAGACATCGCTATCGAAATTATTAGTGAAAAGTTACACAGTTAGACAGCTTTTGTCTATACAATTTGCACAGCGGCAGCAGATCTCAATATAACCCAGGTACAAACTTCACACACTAGTAATTTAGGTCCTGCGCAAAAGTGTAATTTAGACGTTCACATATTTAGCTCAAAATTTTATATATTGTAATTTGAAACAAAATGGTTTTGCTTCAATTTTTTGCAACATTTTGTCAAAATTGAAGCTAGCTCAAAAATTTCTCAAGATATGTTCTTGTTTGTCCCGGACTGGCTTGAGCTATATACGAAATAAACTTGAGCAGTATTCAGACTATCAAATTTACCAAAAATGCACAGAAACGACAGTTTCAAATTATGAGCTCAACTTTTGAAGGTAGGAACGTAAGTGAACTTTATTATTGCTACATCCTTTAAAAATAACATAAATACCAGTAACAAGAGAACTAATTAAAAAGAAAGCGACTAGCTTATTAACCAATATCTCCGAGGGTTTACCTACAACACTTGATACGTATATTTCTGACATATATAAACATAAATAAATACACACACACACACACAAGAATAACGTGCACACAAGAATAAACTTAATTATACGCTTTCCGTATCGATTCTATTCTAAGGCCTGTGTCTCGTGCTGATTAGCACTCTAAATTTGTGAGATAAACAAATCCACAACTACCAACTTACTGGTTTCAAATTGAGTTTTTGTTTTTTTTCAACTACTTCCAACTTGTTCTACGAACGCGCGTGCTGTTTTATTAATACAATTTGTGTAAACCAGACGGAAAGACGGTGAACACCCAGGCTCATGTTCGGTTCGATTTCAAAATATTACGTTCTGACTCAAATAGTGTACGTTATATTGAAATAATACGAAATCGCCTGCTATCGACTGCGACTCATCATTTCAGCGAACGCGTCAACTAAGAATTTTAAAATGTGTTCAACGTTGTTGAGACAAACCTTACAACATCAGAACAGTTATTATCAAAGCAAAAGCTGAATTTCATCAAATAGCGTTTAACTGACCAAAAATATTCTTTGTCGGGTCTCTGCCATTGAATCAACACTGAATTGATGGATTTTTCCATTTTTTTACGACTCATGAAATTAAATTGAGATGAGTTGCAGTCAAATTATCAGAAAACCGACGCAACCGACGGAACGTATTTGTTTTGACCCTCTTGGCTCTACCGATAATTTAGATTATGATGCCTCAAAAACACATCAGATCTAAAACTACAGACCGCTCATACACAATCCTCTATCCGAGAATACAAATACAACTTCACTATACAACTGCAAACGTAGGGCAACTGCTTTCGGTACGCTTTTTCCGTAAGTTTTTAACAATACCATACACAACTTCACTATTATGCAAACGTAGGGCAACTGCTTTCGGTACGCTTTTTCCGTAAGTTTTTAACAATACCATACACAACTTCACTATTATGCAAACGTAGGGCAACTGCTTTCGGTACGCTTTTTCCGTAAGTTTTTAACAATACCATACACAACTTCACTATTATGCAAACGTAGGGCAACTGCTTTCGGTACGCTTTTTCCGTAAGTTTTTAACAATACCATACACAACTTCACTATTATGCAAACGTAGGGCAACTGCTTTCGGTACGCTTTTCCCTTAAGTTTTTAACAATACCATACACAACTTCACTATTATGCAATCGTAGGGCTACTGCTTTCGGTTTGCCTTTTAGGTAAGTTTTTAACAATACCATACACAACTTCATTATTATGCAAACGTAGGGCAACTGCTTTCGATACGCTTTTTCCATATGTTTTTAACAATACCATACACAACTTCACTATTATGCAAACGTAGGGCAACTGCTTTCGGTACGCTTTTTCCCGTAAGTTTTTATCAATACCATACACAACTTCACTATTATGCAAACGTAGGGCAACTGCTTTAGATACGCTTCCTTTCCGTAAGTTTTTAACAATACCATACACAACTTCACTATTATGCAAACGTAGGGCAATTGTTTTCGATACGCTTTTTCCGTAAGTTTTTAACAATACCATACACAACTATCACTATTATGCAAACGTAGGGCAACTGCTTTCGGTACGCCTTTTCCGTAAGTTTTAGACAATACCATACACAACTTCATTATTATGCAAACGTAGGGCAACTGCTTTCGGTACGCTTTTTCCGTAAGTTTTTAACAATACCATACACAACTTCACTATTATGCAAACGTAGGGCAACTGCTTTCGGTACGCTTTTTCCGTAAGTTTTTAACAATACCATACACAACTTCACTATTATGCAAACGTAGGGCAACTGCTTTCGGTACGCTTTTTCCGTAAGTTTTTAACAATACCATACACAACTTCACTATTATGCAAACGTAGGGCAACTGCTTTCGATACGCTTTTTCCGTAAGTTTTTAACAATACCATACACAACTTCACTATTATGCAAACGTAGGGCAACTGCTTTTGGTACGCTTTTTCCGTAAGTTTTTAACAATACCATACATAACTTCACTATTATGCAAACGTAGGGCAACTGCTTTCGGTACGCTTTTTCCGTAAGTTTTTAACAATACCATACACAACTTCACTATTATGCAAACGTAGGGCAACTGCTTTCGGTACGCTTTTTCCGTAAGTTTTTAACAATACCATACACAACTTCACTATTATGCAAACGTAGGGCAACTGCTTTCGGTACGCTTTTTCCATAAGTTTTAACAATACCATACACAACTTCACTATTATGCAAACGTAGGGCAACTGCTTTCGGTACGCTTTTTCCGTAAGTTTTTAACAATACCATACACAACTTCATTATTATGCAAACGTAGGGCAACTGCTTTCGGTACGCTTTTTCCGTAAGTTTTTAACAATACCATACGTGCATAATCAATTTTCAGTATATACATACTAAATGTCCTATATACGTATATATACATTTCAACAAGTCTGTTTACAAACTTTGCAGCAACGCTTAAGCCATAATACCGTGACTAAATATTTTTTCGAAATCTTACCTGCCATATGTATTCTACAATTTTTATGTACACAATAATGATCCTTAAAGCACCCGGGTACCTGAATATTTAGTATTCTAATAAAATCCCGAGTACGATATATTTTTCATTAAGACTATGGCACAAGTATATTACATAATTTGAGATCATCACAGCTCTGGTCATAATCACACCCTCAAGATTTCAAAAAACTATCCACAATCAGTAGGCTGATCTTAATACAAAGTAAGTCTTGTGGTATTGTAATACACTGAGACATTGCTGACGCTTTAATCCCATAATACTACATATTTGGTTGGCGGTGCAATCATTAAAATGCAATAAAGCTGTTTCCGCACCATTAAGTACGACTGAGGGCCAAATGAGAAAATATTTTTTAACTGACGCTATAAACATAATTCAGCGGGCACATTTACTCGGGAATCAAGGTCTGACACCCATTTCCGTTGACTGGGAATACAGTGTTTTAAAACCTTAGACCCATCAAAATTAATGACGTGATATCATTTTAGCCAAGAAGCAATTTTCAAGCAACATAAGTATCTATAAATAGTTTGGCATCTTTCAAAAAGCTATAAAACCTTGCTCGGTGTACGATTACACGCAGTTAATATAGCTGCTGAACAGGCAACTGAGAATATTGCGTGACGTAAATAAACGTCTCAGTTTCAATGGTGGTTAGGTAACCAGAAAGTTAGAAAAATCTACAAATTATCAGATTTTTCTTCTTCTAACGGAAGCCGAAGTTTATCGTTATAGTTTACAAAATAAAGATGTCACGAAGCCTTGCTAGTTACCGGTTTCGAATATTACGTTTTAATATTGTCTTCACAAACAAGCAATGTTCATCTACAATATATATACGTATATGCTTCCTATCTGGTCTTGAAGAACCCTCATTTGGGGGTGAGAGATGATTGGAGATCCAGAGACTATGGGTGATATAGCTGAAAAGATGGTGGGACTCTTCCCTGATTTTCCCCTCCTACTTCAGGAGGGCCGGCGAATTATATAAACTACATTTCTCCATGAGACTAGGGCCTACAAATCCCATCTGTACGCTATCTCCACTTTGTGATAACTCTGATCAGGGTAGAGCAAATCATGGATTGCATACGGCGCAGGGCTGTAAGTGGGTAGAGATTTTGTACCCGCACCCGACCCGACCCGCGCGATATCAGCGTGTACCCGACCCGACCCGACCCGCACAGACTAAAGTCGACCCACGACCCACTTTTACCAGTGACCAGCAATATTCACCTGAATCATATATAGTAGATCTGTATTATCAAGAGTGCAACATAAAACGTGGAGAAGAGTGTGACTGTGACACTTCGTGATTCCTGATCTCTACGTTATAACTAAATGGGCATGACGCGGTTCGTTTTGGAAGACAAAATTTAGAAAATTTTGGGCCAATTTCACTTTGTTTTTGGTCATAACTCGGCAATCCATTAAGCGAATCGGCTAATTCCTACGTATGATGCTATTACAATACCCTATTTTCGCATGGAAAAATTTTTCAAATCTGATCCCTGGTTGTGAAAAATTGGGTTTACCAAGTTATATTGAAAACAGAAATTGAACGTTTTTTAATATATAATCACGCTTTTGTCGCCTGTTTGTCGACAACCGGGGATCGAATTTGAAATATTTTACGATGCGTAAACAGTTTGAATGCTAAATTGTATTATCTCATGCGCCCAGCGAGAGCGATGCGCTGTGAGGACATACGACGTAACACTAGTTATGTTGTGATATGCAATTTTCCACGCGCTCTGCGAAATAGTCCTCCGATTTTCTCAAAATTTCCCCTTTTTAAAATTTGAGGGCCCATAAACTATCGGGCTAGAATACGAACTTGTAGAGACATTGCCCCAATTGCCCAAATCCAAAACACACTCTTAGGTAACAAAATCAAAATTAAAACTAGCACTTGTGTTGAGCGCTATTCTCCGATCAAGGAGTAGCTAAGTTCCTGATGAAGTGAAATAATAGTATATTCATTCAAAAAACATATTCATTGAGATTCAAAAGAAACTTTATTGTCCGAGACATAGAATAATAAGGTAATTAAAAGATTAACGAAATGATAAATATGTACAAATATTAAATAAAAATTTAGATTTAAATAAACTAAACAGAAGAATGATATGACAAACCCAGCATGCGTGAGAAATAAAATAATTTAATAAGAAATCTTAGCAAACTTAATGTTTACCCGCGGAAGCAATGAAGCCTACCCGCGGGCCAACCCGCAAGAGCAAACGTCTTACCCGACCCAACCCGACCTGCGGGTCTGCTGCGGGTACCCGTGAATTACCCGACCCATGGATAGCCCTGATACGGCGTGCAATAGCAAATCGAACTTGCTAGCACGGAACTGCCGCATATATGCAGGTAAAGGTTAGAACTAGTATGGTTATGCTACCAAATCCACGACTTCGCAGCCTCTGATTTGCATATGAAGTTGACCAAAATTCCAAATTACCGAAACTGTGGTTCGCGTTTACGTGTTGGGTTAGTGTAATATTACCGACAGTCCTGAGTGCTACAGTGGACAGTTGGAGCAACAGCTTCTGCGGTAGTACGTCTCCACATAGTACTTTCATGTGCAAATACCTAGTTAAAGAGTATACCCCAGGTATCATATAATACGCTGTTTTTATAGAGAATTATTTCACCACGTTTTCGCGAAAGAAAAAAACAGCCGAACTCAAAAACAAAATCCACGTCACATCACGAGGTTGTGTAACGCGCATTTTGAAAATATCAGTTTTGTATGTTGTTACTGATTTTCAATGTTTTATTACAGGGTCAGTATAGTCTTCAGCGAGTCATAGATTTACTATAATGCAAATCTAACTACTACTATTAATACTACTATATGCTAGAATAATATCCAGATGGCTGAGAATACATACAAATACTATTACTATAAGCCTAAGGCAGGGAGTAACCAGAATTCAGGCTCCGGTTCCAGCGAAAATCGTGTTCCGGTTGAGATTCCGGCAAAGCACAAAAACCACACCGGAATTCTGGTTTAAAAGTTTTGTTTGAAATTTTCCATATTTTTGCTTCATATATATGTGGTCCAAACATGTAATATATGAATACAATTATCAAGTAAGTAGGGCGTATAACTTCAGTTGGAATTTTTCATCTTAACCTGCAGGAATATGTTAACAACACAAAGACAGGTCGATGCTTGTAGCAGCTATTTTGCACATTCAGAAGTCTGCGGGGTATGTTCGAAATAAACCGGTCCGACCCGGTAACAGAGCATGGATTACGTAGAAGTACTTAGCGTAAGCTTGTCTAACATAAATTGCGTCAAGCACCACCCACTGCGCTTGTGAACTTTGCAGATGAGTTTACATTGAAGTAAAGTAACGTTATCTACGACGAAGATATAAACTGCGCTCTTGGCAATCAACTGTATGTATTGAAACTGTGAGAGAAGTATGATAGTTTGTCTCATTTACACCATTTTGATTGTTATCATCATTATCATCTACCTGACGTGCATTGGTTGCCCAACGCTAACCTAAACAATGTCTCTGACTACTGATCAGAAAATTAACTTATATTATTTTCTCTTAGTATACGCAAGTGTGTATAGTGGAAGACATTTTTTGCTCTAGGTGTCCAAAAAACCGACATATTGATCGATAAATATATATCATTAGCTTCCTCAGTCTTTTTAAAGTTTCAGAAAGGATGCCGTCGCAATACATTAAGTTTAATGTAAAAGTTATTTTTAATATATACATTTTAAATCCATTGTACCTTCATTTCCTTTCTCATCTGTTTTACTATATATAAGTTTCGAAGATCAGGTTCCGGATCCGGTTTAAATGGGCGGTTCTGGTTGCTGGTTCCGGTTATTCCCTGGCCTAAGGAGATGTGATGGACTCAGACTCAAATAGATAAAGCAGTCGCCGAATATCTTGCTGCAAGGGAGGTTGATCACAAAATCGTGACCATGAATAGCAATATTGTTAGCAATTGAAGTTCTTGCACGCTAAGGTGTCTGTTCTCTGCTAAATTACTGTCATTCAGGCTTCCACTGGACTTGTTTCGGTGTAAAGGTGTAGAACTGCTGACCACTCCTGCATTTCAATGAAATTGGTGACACATAAATATCAAAATTAGTGTTTTTATTTTATGTAAGCGATCTTAAGGTTTCCGGGAACGAAGAATCATCGTTTTTTTTAATTTGAGAAAGCCCAACTTTTTTACGAAACCATCGCGAAAATAAAAACACACAAATAGGACCACAGCTCCTTATGTAGTTGATATGCATACGTGGCACAGGAACTAGTGTGAAAGCTTCCGTCTGGAGTTTAGATATATAATTTTGTTTCATCATGCTTTGTTTTTTAAAAAACCACTTTTTGTATTTTTCGCAAACATCGCTATACACAAATACTGTCTGTACCTAAGCCGCTGCAAAATGCAACCTTTCTAATATATGAAAGTTTTCCTTTAATGACCGATTTAAACTGATATGTGTACGAATGTATGTATAAATGTAGCAAGCTTCGGAGCACCTACTCTTTTCGTCCTAGTTTTTAAAACTAGAGGCTATACTTTATCGGAGCACCTACTCTTTTCGTCCTAGTTTTTAAAACTAGAGGCTATACTTTATCGGAGCACCTACTCTTTTCGTCCTAGTTTTTAAAACTAGAGGCTATACTTTATCGGAGCACCTACTCTTTTCGTCCTAGTTTTTAAAACTAGAGGCTATACTTTATCGGAGCACCTACTCTTTTCGTCCTAGTTTTTAAAACTAGAGGCTATACTTTATCGGAGCACCTACTCTTTTCGTCCTAGTTTTTAAAACTAGAGGCTATACTTATCGGAGCACCTACTCTTTTCGTCCTAGTTTTTAAAACTAATACTTTACTCTTTTTTGCTATTTTAAAAGGGGACTAGAGGCTATACTTTATCGGAGCACCCACTCTCTTCGTCCTACCTATAAACACTAGAGGCTATACTTTATCGGAGCACCTACTCTTTTCGTCCTAATTTTTAAAACTAGAGGCTATACTTTATCGAAGCACCAACTCTTTTCGTCCTAGTTTTTAAAACTATGAGGCTATACTGGTTGTACTTATCGGAGCACCTACTCTTTTCGTCCTAGTTTTTAAAACTTGGTGGGTTGGGTTGTTTTAAGATAGAGTTTTGTTGTTTTAAGAGAATTAGAAATTTATAAGAGGCTGTTAAGGACCTATTTTTTTCGTCCTAATTTTTTTAAACTCTAGGCTATACTTTATCGGAGCACCTACTCTTTTCGTCCTAGTTTTTAAAACTAGAGGCTATACTTTATCGGAGCACCAACTCTTTTCGTCCTAGTTTTTAAAACTAGAGGCTATACTTTATCGGAGCACCTACTCTTTTCGTCCTAGTTTTTAAAACTAGAGGCTATACTTTATCGGAGCACCTACTCTTTTCGTCCTAGTTTTTAAAACTAGAGGCTATACTTTATCGGAGCACCAACTCTTTTCGTCCTAGTTTTTAAAACTAGAGGCTATACTTTATCGGAGCACCTACTCTTTTCGTCCTAGTTTTTAAAACTAGAGGCTATACTTTATCGGAGCACCTACTCTTTTCGTCCTAGGTTTTAATACTAGAGGCTATACTTTATCGGAGCACCTACTCTTTTCGTCCTAGTTTTTAAAAC
>JASANE010007227.1:0-15270 GCA_030248225.1 Trileptium ribeirensis | reverse complement strand
AGCGTTATCAGCGCCATTTCCGCCGTCACCATCGTCGTTTGCGGTAGAGTCGTCCGCATCAAACATATCGCCCATTAGAGAATCAACAACCATGGCTTTTGTGTCTTCTACCTGAAATCATGAATTCGGTTAAACATTAAAGACAATTTGAACACTGAACGGTCGAAGTAAATCTATGCAGGTATGGGCCCATGTGAACTTTAGGGGCCGGACGTTATAACGTTAGAAAAAAGAACAGCTTAGAGCGGGAGGTTCGGGGGGCGGCAGCCCCCCGACTTAGGCTTAGGCTTAGTACATGGCTGATAAAGCGACCTTAGCTTAGGCTAAAACTAAGGCTTAGGCTTAGTATATCGAGAACGGCATGTTATGCATTATACTTCCGCCCCTAAAGTTTACATTGGCCGAGGTATGAATAGCTGCAGCATAAGTCTTCGTCTGTTAGCAAGCAACAGAGGATTGTATGCCACTGCTTAATTTTGTTGCTACTTCACTAGGAGTATGTCACTATCGTGTTCGACAATTTATCGTGTCATACAAAACAAATGATCATGTTCACGTAGTAGATTTAAGAAAATATTGTCTAGAATACCTGTATGAGCACAAAAGGTTGGAAATTTGAAATGCGGTGTTTAAATCTATGAACAAGATTGGCTGCGCAGTTAAAGAGATAATTTTCACAGGAGGTGCGAGCTTGACAAGCGTAGATAGCCACAACAGACGAAAGTATAACTTGGGAGATCAGAAAACAGTATTCGTTGTAAGGGCTGATTTTTTGATTTTGTAAATAAACTAAATACTTGGAGTGGGTAACATAATTGTGGAGAACGCCAATAAAACAGTGGATGTATTTTCAGAAATATTTTACCTTATACCAAGAATTTTACTCTGTAAAAATAAGATTAAGACCAATCAAAAATTATAACACATAATTCTAACTATATGAAACCTCACTATTGGTGTTTTAAATTTTTCATGGCCTCATGTGAAACGTCATTGGCGTAGTATAGGTCATAAGTACTGCATGATACTTATGTTGAAAAACATGATCAAAATTCGTCACCGTACTTTAATACGAGGTAATTCTAGTCAGAAAGTGTTATTTTAGTAATGTGCTCGCTTCCAAAGGAGACCACATTCATGAAGTCACGCTGCATCATGTATCTGAACAATGACTTATACATCGTGGATGTTTTAGTGCATCCCGGTTTGTCTTTAAAATGTTATAGTTCGTAACTTGTACCTCGTCTTATCTTTGAGGTAGTTGATTCTGAATGTTAAATACGTAACTTAGACAGATGTGAACAGCTATACTGAGCACTAAATTTACAAAATGAGCCACGTAAATCCGATTATATAGCATGTTGCTTGAATAGTGGTAAAGGTATATTCGATTATTGTGTTAGCAATGTGGAATTATTTACTCAGGGGGAATAGACCTCCCAGACGACCTAATTTTACCACAATTTTTGCAAAGTTTGTCCCAGTTTTTGCAACTTTTTGTCAAAATTTTTCGCGCGCCTTCAGCACGTGGCGAAAAGTTTCCGGGGGATCTGCGAATCATTCAGGAGTGTAAATATTGAGTTGAAAGGGTCGACCCTTAGGGGTAACCTCGAACCAATCCTATGGACACCTATGAAATAGAGGAGGAATTGCTCCACATAATGGCAAAAATACCCATATACCTCAAGTGGGTCTTTAGATATTCGCATTTTCGTGTATTTTTGGCTGATAGGCCCGTTTTAGAACACGTTTTGACCCTAATTATGCATTCCAAATAAAACTAGTTTTCATAGATTTGGCCATAAAATTTGAGGTTACGCGTGTGTGTTATTTGTGCATGAGCTTCTGCGAGCCAATAATCTGCAAACAGAGCTAAATGTACTTATGTATGACCTTGAAACAAAAGATTACACCATTATGGGTTGATAATAGTCTGAAACAGTATCATGCTTTTTGCTTCCAATTCCATACGTACTGCGATATATAGTCTATGTCGATCATATATGTGCAATTTATAAGTACCCACTGTTAAAATTTAAGTTGAATACTGCCAGTAATCTGCAAACAGTAGTAACAACAATTCTTATGTGATTTTGGCACAAATTTTGGGAGTTTTTGCTTTCTTAATCAGGTGCTAAAGGATTATTGCCTAGATATTAAGTCTGCAATAACAATATACCACCTTATTTTAAGTTTTATCTTAGCTTCAATATCATTTACCACGTTCTATTAATGACTCCTAAGTGCCGGTTGCTGTATCCCACATCTTGGAGGAACATATTGATTATACATGGGCGAGCTCCAAAGTCCCGGTGGGGATAGCGGATGCTCTGGGGGAAATCCTAACGGCAGGTTGTCAGGAGGATAATTTTTTGAATTTTTTGGACTCAAAACAATTCAAATTTTACATCGATTTTTGCCAAATTCTTCCGGTTTTTGCTAATTTTTCCACAATTTATGCCAATTTAGAACAAATTTTGCTCATTTTACTCCGATTTTAACACCTATTTTGGCCTCAGTGTGCGGCACTCTACAGTGACTGTGTGCGGAACCTAAGGGATGGGGGCAGGGATTAGGCTACCGCCGGGCGGAAGGGAACGGGGGATCGGCGACGCCCTCGGGTTGGCGTCCGAGCATCAGATCTTCCTCTCCCCGGAGCATGTGTGATGTACATGTGTTCCTTTTGGAGTTCAGGAACTAGAGTTATCATACCTAGTTTTGCCGAATGAACTTTTGGTATTTACGTGGGTTAAACCCAACGGTAATAAAAAATATATGCTGGCAATCTTTTTCTCGGTGTGGAGCTACAGAGGATCGAAAGTAGGCTAGCTGTCTGCTGAGGTCTTTGCGTCCGCTTGGCCAGCGAATGTCTGTTTGCACATATTCTTAGGAAACTTTGTAAGCTAGGCGTTTGATTTATGCATTTAAAATCTTTTTCGCGATCATTAATTTATTTGTTACGTGTGAATTTGTAACTGAATTTTGTTAAGTTTGGATTGCCATTGGAAAATGTAGCATGGACTTTTTCAGCTGAGCATAATTTGTTTTTACATTTATCGACTCCTATTCGGTTGTTTGTTCTTAGTTAAAGGCCAAGGCTTATGCTACACAGACTTAGCAAATGTCAGAAATTAGTTGTGTTTGTGCTACGTAATACCAGGCATTACGTTGGCAAAAATGTTTCATCGTTGTCATTCCTGGGCTCAAAAAATGAGCATGACCGTGGACTACGTCATATTGTAGATAAGCGTAGCCGTCAGCGCACCAAAGAATAATACACAGATAATAGGTGACGATAGGGGAGTAGGGGTTACCACCTACCCCTAAGGTTCGGCTCCCCCAACCTATAGGTATCTCTCCCCTGTTGGTTTTTCCCCTCAGGGCCCCATTCCCCGCGGTGCGAAGAAAATTTTAGCAAAACTTAGTAAACTTGGGGTAAAATGGGTGCAAATTAGGGAAAATTTTTGCAACAATGGGAAACAATTTTGCTTTGCTAAAATTTCGACAAAACTTAGCCCCATGAACGCCTCACGTTGCGAAGGAATCTCCCTCTGCTCGACCGAGCACCTTCCGCACTGCTAAGCCGATCGATAGATTATTTTAAAGATATTGCATTAAAGTGAAAATAAAAAATAAAAATTACAATGTCAATTTCTAATTGCGATGCTAATTGAAATTAACAACATTATGTAATATATACGTTAAATGTAGTTGTAACTTTTATAATTCAATAACAAATCATAGGATCTTAGTAATGTTTTTTCTGAATGATACATTTAAGTTTAATCGACTTCAAGCATAATGATCTGCACTTTATAACTATCTGTGCTTGTACAGCAAAATTTGTATATATATGCCTCACGTTGATAAAAATTTATAGCTTCAGAATAGTTGGCTCCATTTGGCTAAAAATTTACTGTGCATCCATTGGTTTCTGCGACATGCAGATACTATTGAGTTCATACCAATATTTAGATACGAAATAAGTAAGAAAATGATTTCCAGACTACAATACGCCAAACGTTGTTATAGTATGTATAATTGCAAAAAATACTCCAATTTGCATTTATTTCCAACTATGATTGATTGATATCCGTTAATTGAGTGTATTAGTTATTTATTTCGTTGGAATAAACTATTATTCATAGCTTATCTCGCAGGCAATATTTAAACGCTACCAAGTTAAGTCCAACGCTCTCAACGCAGCTTCTAGTTTTGGTAACGATACATACTGAAACACAGCTGCGATCAAATACAATAGATTTTGTCATAGCTTTTTGTTCTCTAACGCTTGGTTATCCAGATTTCACTGTAAGTTTTGAATATCGTAGGAAAAATTTAGTCAAGACTATAATCATACATGCTGACACTCCCAGGTCTCACAGAGTAGCCGGGGTCGGCCGGGAGTAGATCATTTTGGGTGTAGGGGGATGTCCTGAGAGGAGGGGCTGAAAAAGCTGACGACATCCCCACTCCTCCGAAATTTCAACACTCCAAATTTTGCACCGTTTTAGCCCATTTTTGCTAAAATTTTGTGCACTTCGAAAGCGGTGCAAGGGGGAGGAGGTTGCGGAGAGTCAGGGGGAGTAGGGCGGTACGTTAAGAGAACTGTAGACCAAGAGTTCGGGAGGTAGAATTGTACCTTCAGAGATAGACCAGGAACTCAGGGAGAGGGATGAGTCCGTGGCCTCAGGCGGTAGCTGTACTGTACTGAAATATCTATTCAGTTCACGCGACATTTCCACATAAAGTGTAGATAATTATACAGTTTCACAACAAATTATACAAAACATGCTGTATATAAAATCATAACCCTAAAAATTGAGTTACCAACTTACTGCCGTTGCTGATAAGCATGAATATCCATTGACGTAATCGACACAGTCGTCTTCTCCGCACGGTGAACTGGCACATTCGTCTATTTCTACAAAATACATATCCGCGATTGAAAAACTATTTAGTGTCAATAGTTTAATGGAAAAGAAATAAAACATTTTTTTAAGATTCGAACGCTTAGTGTAGGAAGCTGCTAGCCGGAGCACAAATCATGCAGGCTGTTCCACTTTGAAGAGGAGTTCGTATTTGTAGCTCGTAATTAAAATTTAACAGTGACGGAACAATCATAGAGGTATTTATAACAGGCAACAAACATTCTGTGATAAGTATATCAATGTTAGGTGGAATAATATCAACGTTTTATAGTTTCTTCACACGGTGTGCGATAGTGAACTTGTAGTATAAGTCAGTGAATCAGAAATATAACATTGATAGTTTCCAGTGGGTACAATTGAGAATAATCGGGAATATTTTGCAAAAAATTTTTGAAAATCGGCAAAAATTGGATGAAATTTCCAAAAATCGAGACAAAATTTTAACTGTGTTTGAGTCTCAAAAAATTTCAAAAATTTATTCTCCCGCCGACCTGCGTCCCGCCGACCGGCTGACCCCACAGCGCAAAACCTCCCCACAGGCACTCGCTATGTCCCTTGAGATTTTAGAGCTGACCCATGTACCATCTATACGTGAATACACAAATAATTGTAGATAAAGTTATACCATCGGAGCACGTCAGTCCAGTATAGCCTGGTGCGCACGTACATGTGAAATTTAAATGAAGATCGGTACATGTCGCTGTTGAATGACATGGATTTGGATCACATTCGTCCGTAGCTGAAAACACAATACTAAAAATAGCTCTATGCTAAAAGTTAAAATACCTAATATGTATTCGGATGGCAAGACCACGAAAAATTTGGCCAAGTAACCAAGAGGGGCCAAAGTGTTATGCACGCCATTCCGTTCTCGATATACTAAGCCTAATTTTAGGTCTTCATATGGGACATACACTAAGCCTAAGTCAGAGGGAGAAGGCTATCGCCCACCGAACCCCCGCTCTGAGCTGTTCTTCTTTCTAGCGATATAACGTGTTGTTCATCAGGGTTACATGTGCCAAAAATCAATGAATTCATTCACGAATTGATTTATATCGCTACTCAACGCTCGGGACAATTTGCTGGGACTAAGAATGTTACTACTAAACACAGACTGAGTGAACGCCTGTATATTGAACATTGTGTTATGAAAATTTGTGCTGATCGAACAAATTCAAAAGTAATGCTTTGAATACAGTCACATTGAAACGAGAACCTTACACATAACATAACCGGTCTCCGAGATATAAGATACCAGAATGTCATTTCCTTTATATCTTTCCTTGTTTAAAATTGATCTTTTCTTTCCATCGGGCACTACATATATATTGAAATTTGATTGTGCCCCGACATAACTGGAACACGTTTCCACGGATATGCTTAAAATATAAATCGAGTTTTATTCCAAACATCAGATTTTGACATCACTCCGTTTTATGGTATGCAAATTTAATGATTGGAAATTTCATTTATTGGAAAAACTATTTTCATCCGAACACAATTTCGGTCGTTTTAGGTTGTTGGGAATCGTCGTTTCTATTGGAAGCGTTTCGTTTTGGAGTAAAAACTATAAGACTGTTCATTATTAGTATTCAGGATAAAAGGTCTAAGATTTTAGCCATTCCTGTGGGACTCAATCTAGTATTAATTTTTGCCTTACCAATAGTTATCACTCACTCTGGGCGACAGGCTAGAATACAATCACTGCATCTTGACCAAATAGTTGTGCAGCAGGCTTATAAAACAAAGTTAAAGAGTTAAAGGCTAAAATAGAGCAGACAATTTGTATGTAGCTTTACTATTGTTCCGCGTTTCTAAGTAGTTAAATTAAAATGTGATTATCTAAATGTTTCCAGTAGTTAACAACAATATGTGCTAGAACATAATGCGGAAAAAAAACTTTTATTGCACAAAACCGACGAGCACCCTTATATACAATTAACTAGCAATTGTATATTCTTATATACAGATGATCTGGAAAAGCATTCGCCATTAAAAGTTGTACTGTGCGAATACGACGCATTGGTCCTCCACTATTTGAAGAAAAAGCATTTTATCAGGTTAAAATTATATATTTTTGTAATACGAAACGAAGCTATGCGTATTTCATATTGTGTCCTTATGAAAAAAATTGCCAAACTGTCTTTTATAAATCTACGCGCGACCAGGACTCTAAAATCAGACCGGTTCCGTTTTATAAAAATCTGTTAAACAGAGGGCCTATTATTGCGAGTCGAAGTTGAGGTTCTATTATTGATTACGATAAATAAATATTTTTGTGTGTTTGTGCTGAGCACTGCATTTTAGACTATTATTCGGTGACCTGCTTTGGTGTAATGGACGATAATATACTAATGAGATTTAGCAGACTGGCCCGTCAGATGCTTTGCTTGGTAGATAACGTTACATATTACCGTAGTGAAAAGTTCAAAATCAAAAATGATTCTCGGTGTGCCTTATACACTTTACCCAGCTATGCCATTATGCCAATGCCTGGATTGATTATTTAGCGGATCTTTGATCGTAATTTTGGCACACTGCATATAGTTTTGGAAGGCGCTATAACGTAAAATTTTATTACAATGGGTTCGAGATTATGCTATTACGACAGCCCGTATGGTTCTACCACTCCGGAGATGTAAAGATACTATTACTGAGGCAAGAAATGTACTTTACTGCGTATTACAGCTCATCCAATTTGTTCTATTTGTTGTCGGTTAGAATTTACAAGTTATCAGTCTACATTCACATGGAGATATCAGTTTGTCGCAATGATGAGCTGGTAATCTGTAGCATTGGACCTTCAAATGTGATCATCAAGGCAAAATCTATATTATGGTTACCGGAAAGGAATTGTCATCTTTTTCGGTTTAGTACCATGCTGAGTGTTAAGCTCTTCGTTCATCCACCTTTTAATGTGTTTGGTAAACCGGAACTGTTCTTTGGCTAGCTGAATACTTACAAGTATGTCGCTATTTTCATTTTCAACGTCGTAAAGAACGATGAAATTTCTCTCAAGAACCTCGGAGTGTGTTTTTTTGTTAGGCGAGCGTTTGCTGCTAATTTTGCTGTCCAGCACAAATTAACTGTGAATTGTACCAACCCAAAAAAATGGAAAGACTTCAATATCTAAAAGCAATATTTTTAGAAGAGAAGTCCACAGTTTTAAGTGTTTGGTATTGAAAGTAATGGTTGATATGGACCATATGGTTTATTATAAAGTGTTTAGTTGAAAGTACGTAGTAAGTTAATAAACGCGCAATCTGTCAAAGAAGTTGCTGTTGTTGGCCACATGAAGTGGTTCAATTCGCAAAGCAAAGTATAGTTAGTTCCTCTTTATAGTAAGGATATTAAAGCAAATCTTTCACACACACCATTAATAGGCTATTATTCAAAGAACTAACGAGTTGAGCAATCGGCATCTTTGTATCCCGGCTTACAGTAACACAACCAGTTGCCATCTAGCATCACACAGGTACCGTCATTTTGACACGGATCTGATGGTAGTGATTCGCATGATTGAATGCCCTCGATATAAACTGAAACAAATATTCACTAGAAAGTTTAGAAACCCATAGTCCGGCGTCGAGTATTAATTAACATGCGGACAACAAAAGAAAACTCTAAATATGGTTTCTATCAGTTAAGTTGGTTCACACAGGTTTCCCAAAATTATTGCAATGCACTGTCGCAATGTTATCGTTCAGATTATACTTCATTATATTATACTCTTGTTTGTATCACAATCCAGTGAAATTTAATATATGTGACTTAGTTAACTTAACATCAGTAGAAAATCCACTTGCGATATGGACTGACATATAAAAAGGTATTTAGGAAGCTGGGATTCTTGTTTTCATTTTGAATCAGCAATGCATTATTGAACAAGCAGTAGGAAAAATAGATGTTTTGGATTACTGAAGTGATTGCCTACAAAATTCTTAAGGAGAAAGTATTGATGACTTGTTAAAAATTAATGGTCACTAGTTAAATCTGATCAGTATTAAATCAATAAATCAATACGTATGGAAACATAATATGTCAAACATTTACGAGATCTGAGGTCCCTGTAGAGTTAGCCGGTGTTTCCTGAGGAGGAGGTAATCGGCCTTCCAGGAGTACGTGTATTAGCCGGTTGGTAGGCGGATTAGGAGGGAGGTCATCAATAAAATTTCTAAAATATTTTTGGGGACACAAATTTTCTCTCGATTTTTGCTAATTTTCTTTATTTTTGCTAATGTTCTTTGATGTTTGCCGATTTTCCAGAAATTTTCCTTATTTTCCTAAATTTCTGCTTAGACATTTTCCGTGCATCTTAGACGAGGCGGGCGTAGTTGTGGTTAGTTCGGAGCCTCATGGAGATCGGGCTACCTCTTGGGTGGAATCAGCGGATTGTCCGAGTTGAGATTGACAAAGCGCCTATGGGCAAGTATGATTGATATATACATATTATTGCTCCGAACAAACATTTTCTCAGGGATGGGTTATTACTTGACTGCATATGAGTTGGGAATAGCGGCGTGTTCTAGCGCATACATGATTTGAACGCTATCACGCTTTTCTTGTACACTTTTATAAATATCTGTAAGTGCATACGCCACATAATTACTAAGATAAGCGTCAAACATTATACAGTATGTTTTTATTATTTAGCGCTGATATGATAATTTCATCAAAAAATTAAGCTGATCACTAATTAACAGCATAAATTAAATACGAGTGTTGAAGAATATTGTTCCAAGTGTTGCTGTATATATAATAATATTAATGGCGTTTGTAATGCTCATTTTTCGCAAAAGCTTTGGAAAAGCGCAAAAGATTGTCAGAATATACAATAGCCTGAATGTAGCAAGTTTGTAATATCTACATGAATATTGAAACACCATATTCGTAATAAAACAATCATCAACAGATTTGATTGTATAGCAGAAAAGGCATGAGACCAAGTATTTCAGAAAACCACTGTAGCCATATTGAAAACTTAAAATACGTAAGATTTTTACAATTTTATGTACATATTTACCGTTGGGTTGCTAATAACTACCACTAGCTAACATAATGTTTCTTTTAATGTTTGGCCGATCGTATAGAAATATAGGTAAAATATTATAAGTAATCATCTAACGTAATACAGTGTCTAGGAGTATGTATGTCAAATTTCACCTTAACTTTGTCTCCAAAATGTTATCAAATCAAAATTTTTTATCTATCAAATGATCCGCAATGTAAATGCAAGATACGTATTTTGAAACATTGCTTAGTCGTCTAACACGCCAGCCCGTGCTACCAATCCATATGTTACGTGTTCCTTCCTCTCTCGTCGACACCTTTATGCCTTTTTAGCAGTTTTTGTTCCAATGCATTTATTTATACATGGCCGCATAACGCATAGACACATAATAAGACTACGTGATATAGCAGATATTTAGGCTAATTAATTGGATTTTGCAAAAATATAGTAGATTTACGCTCAACCTTGTGCTTCACCTATGGGAATAGAAATGTTTATCAAAATAAATTAAACCTGACAAAGCCCGAAATTTTGTTCGGCAGAAACGCCCGTTTCGTACCCTGGTGGGTGCGAAAATTCGAAAAATTTCAGTTCACCAACCACTTCATTTGAAAAACGGCAGGAATAAATATTTTGAGTTTATAAAATATCCAATAATCTTTTCCATGGCTTAAACTCAACGACTGACAAGGTCAATGACCCAAATATTGTTTATTGATTGAACTAAGCTTTCTTAAATACAAGACACGTCGCAAAATGTTTTAATATAACGGAAACCCAAAGCTCGCAAAGCCTCTAGTTTTTGACACATAGGCATAATTATAAGCTTCTAGAACCAAATACCCAACGACGCTCGGTCGAACTACTGGCGTTAATGGAATCTTCAAAAAACTACATTTCTTGTACAATATACGCCCCACATGCCAAATACGTACATTCTCAATTTTCTAGTTCCTGAAAGTTTTATTCTGATAACCGCATTAACAACACAATAACTGAAGTGAAGTGTATAAAATTCTAAGTACCTAGTCTTTAAAACTATAGTGCAGCGTTTGTGTCAATTTCACACCGAACTAGCTCTAATAATATAATGAGAACAAAATTCCAGAGAAATGACTACTATAGATAACAAGGATAATGCCAGGATAAATTTACTATAAATCAATTATTTTTGTCTCAAATTCCAGACAGCCTGTTACAAATTCCAGACAGCCTATTACAAATTCCAGACAGGCTATTACAAATTCCAGACAGCCTATTACAATGTAGCATCTCACTACGCTAGCATATATAGCGTAGCTGAACACGCTGTGATCGGGGCCCGTGGTGTAATGGTAGCGCGCCAGACTTGCAAGCTAGAGTTCCGGGTTCGAATCCCGGCTGGTCCAATGTATGATCACGTCGGGTTCACCATTTGAAAAGATCCACGAGTGATCATACATTGGACCAGCCGGGTGATAACCCGGATCTCTGGCTTGCAAGACTAGTGCGCTACCATTACAACACAGGCCCCGATCACAGCGTGTTCAGCTACGCTATATATGCTAGCGTAGGGAGATAAAACATAACTCACAAGCGGAGACGCGGAGCGAGCGTGCGTTGAGCTCTAGCTGTGTGAACAAACTACGTGCAGGGATCACGTCGGGCTCACCATTTTAAAAGATCCACGAGTGATCATACATTGGACCAGCCGGGATTCGAACCCGGAACTCTAGCTTGCAAGACTAGCGCGCTACCATTACACCACAGGCCCCGATCACAGCGTGTTCAGCTACGCTATATACGCTAGCGTAGTGAGATGCTACAACAAATTCCAGACAGGCTATTGCAAATAGACCGGACCGTACGGTATCAACGTTTTCTTGTAAATACATTTGAATCCTTTGATCAATGCATTACTAAGGATTAATATTATTCTTTATAAAATTTTCTTCACATCAAATAACGTTTACATTTTGCTTGTGAGCTATCGCGAAATTTTAATTTTGTTATGTACAGATTTACTGCAGCTACGTTTCTCACCGTTACATATCGGCACTTCGTTATCATACGTTCGATCTGTTTGACATGTAAGTGTTGCTTGACCGTTCATTACAAATTCATCGTTACAGCCATACGTTACAATATCACCTTCGAGAACCGGATCTCCGGCGTAAGTCTTATATCCGTTTTCGAGATCTGCTGGGGTTGGACATATCGCTGAAGCATGTGAATTAAACTAATACATCAAAATATCAAAGGAAAATTCATAAAATATTCGGTATATTTAATTTACTTCCGGCAAACCCAAGATAAACAAGGTATGATTGACAAAAGATTTATATGATGAATGCAAACTCTTTAGATTTTTCTTTTTACCCCAAAAACAAGACCCCATTTGATTAAGAATAGTGGCGCAGGGGAATATTTATATATTTATGATGAACGTGATTTGTTGTAATTATTGGCATCATTTTTAAAATATTTAAAAAATCTTCTAAGTTTTTAGATTTTTTAGGAATTATTCCATGTCAGTCCCCTTCAATACCGAAAATGTCTGAAAAATTATAAGTACGTGGAATTTTTTCATCTAGGTGCCTGTTTTAAGCAAAACCGACATAAATGTTCCAGCAATTAATACCTAGGCAATATTACTTCCTGGCTGAAATTCATATACGTAACGTATACAGTAGTGTCCCTTTTCCACTTTTTCCTTGTCGCTCGCAAAGCCGAACAGTGCAACTACAAACAGACTAAATAAAGGCTTTGTGCATACAGACTTGTAGTTTAGCGTTTGGAATTCGCCAATTGTTAAAAAAAATTAGATTGATAAAACGGAGTACAATGTCCGCAGCATAATGGATACAGTGATGCAAAGGATAAAGGGGAAACTTACTATGTAGTCGATCTATGTAAATTTCTCATTTCCGAACTTGAGTAAAATTTAGTTAAACCATTCCAGAGTTACGCATGCTGCAACTAGCCAACTCCTCCGGGTTTATTCGTAAAACTTGCATGAAAGAGTAACTAGATGTGAATCAATGCAAATATGTACTTCTGGCTGTGACGTTAAATGATAGAATCTTCCTGATTATTAGGATTTCCTGTTCTAATGCCTTTTTTGACACTATTTGTAGAAGTACATTCTTATTCTTATCTTTATTGACTTAATGTTTTGTGTAGATAAAAGTCAAATATAAAAGTTAAAAAACCTATACAATTTGTATTGACACTTTTAATACGCAGAGGACGTTTACTAAAGTCTCAAATTTTATTGCAGATTTTAACGCATATTTCCGAGCTTTAAGAAAACAAAGCTTAAATTCTTTTAATGTTTTATCACAATTAGTAACTGCATTTTAAAATCGTTATATTTTACAAAAGTTAGGCAATTGGTCAAAATAAATCGAAAATATCATAACATAGATTTAGAGAACATCGATTCAATGAGAATCGCAAACACGAAACTGACAAAGTAAGTTATATATGTTATATAAAGTTATATAAAGCATATTTAAGGTAACCATTTCACGCACACTGGGTCCGAATGGACCCAGCATACAATGTGAAGCGTTGTGTTTTAACTGTTTATCGCATGCTGTATGTTTGCACGTGCGTTTTTAATAGCTCGCATTATGAGGTTCCTTAAAGAATCAAGCAAGATTTCGAATATAGGTTACTGGTAGACGCGCGCAACTTTCACCCGAACAGGCCGCGTTGGGTCCCTGGTTCTGAAGTGAGTTTGTCAAACATTGAAATATACACAAGCTCAGGCGTGAATATAACGGAGCAGGAGCGTTCACACGTTTTGAGTTCAAATTTTGAAAGCATTTTTTTGTGATTTTTGGTAGATTTGAAAATGTGAACACTGCTCAAGCATTTGTAGTGTGCTATAATTTTGTCATTAGGAATAAAACATGAGTTTAATAATTTTGAGCTCAGAATTTAACAAAACATTGCAAAAGACTTTAGTGTATCGTGATTTCGGAACATTGTTACTTTGCAAATTACAGCCAAGTTTGATTAAATTTTGCTTGCATGCAAATTTGGTGAAATTTAGCGCTCCGCATTTGACATCAACTTCTGAACAAAGACCCTGAACGCGTGAACACATTTTTAGAATATAACAAATTCACGTATTTAACTCACCTTTACATATAGGATATGAGTAATCATAAGTACCGGCAGACTGACAAGTTAGTACCGCACTTGGGCCAACTAGCTTATAACCGTTGTTGCACGTATAGTTGACTGTTGCTGGCGGTAGGATCATGACTGCACTTTTTTCATAAATTCCATTTGTGACTGGAGGCGGTTCTACGCATCCCACTGAAAAGAATAATGTTTTATAGAAAATATTAAAATTTTTGTGTGCTGTCGGAAGAATTGAAAGTTCCCAAATGTCTACACATTCGTCTATATTAGCTAAAATAATTAATAATTACTATTACCTAGGGTAAAGCCAACGACAATCATTCTACTTATTTTATATTTTATGTTAAACTTTCTGAGTTATAACATCGCCGTGGCTAGTAGTTATTGGCGCTTTTAAAATAGTGACTTAGTATAGCCTTGTTTTATGATTCGCCCTTGTTCATGCCTACGAGTGACGATTGCTGCACAATCTTTTCTTAAAATTGTTGACGAAGTTGCATAAGTCAAATTCGCGATCAACTGTATTGAGTAATTTTATTGAAGTTGAAGCTGTCGCACGCCTGAAACAGATGGTTGATATTAAAGATTCACATTCTAGCTTTAGTTTAGGTCTCCGAATTGGATAGTTTTACTGACATTCAGCTGTTTTCAATATTAACAGTGATGTAAAGCAATTGATGTAAAATTTATAGCCGCAACAAGATGAACCAAAATGATGCCGGATAATTAGCGTATCCAAATGAAGGAGCTGGTAGTAACTAAGCGTGAGTATTACAGAGACGGAACGCGACAGCCAAAGAATTATACGCATTGCACAACGCGGAAGTCGTTCTTATATCTGAGATAAATATGCACACGGGGAAGTCCACGCGACGAGACATGCACGAGTGTTAATCGAATATAGGGTTCATATAACCACGGAAGATGTTTGATGTTAAAGATATTCTTATTAAAGAAGCATGACACATATAGATCGCAGGCTACTATTCGGTCGTTGCTAAGACATTAAGGGGCATGACATATTAATTTTGTGCGTAACACCAAGATGCTGGGTGTAGTCGACCGGTCTCAGAATATTGTTGTCAACAGTTTATTAACGGTAGCTTTATATGACGCCGTGTAATGAACATAACAGTTATTTTAGTGGAGTTAACAAATACCACCCATGTAGAAGCCTAATTTTCAAACTTAATT
>JASANE010007226.1:0-39388 GCA_030248225.1 Trileptium ribeirensis | reverse complement strand
CTATGTAACATACCGGCAATCTGGTAAGATCTTGACTTGACGCTTTTTAAAGCTATTATTTTGAAAAACATTTATTTAGGGCAATAAGCAATTTATTTTTATGCCAAGTGTGATTTATTAAATAAATTTGGATGTAAATATTACGATTAATATAATATTCACATTTTTTATTCTTCAGATTCATTTTACCGAGCGCCTGTAGCTATGATCACAACTTACAAGTGACCAAAAATTTTGTGATGTAAATCACGGCGCTACATAAGTGTTGCGTTGCTTTGTCTAAAGTGATAAACTCACAATCGTTCAATTAAAGCTAATATCAGTTTTAGAATCAGCCGTAAACATTTACCCACTTGGCTAAGCTACAGTGCTAGCTACAATTGAATGCTCCTTGTGCAATGCCCGCTCGGGCGTTCGGCGGCAGTCAATTGTTTTGTGGCGAATGCTGTTGCTATATATTTAGGTGTGGAGCTGCTAAAATGCTGTTTGTAGTAAGAAGACAATTACAAAATTTTTGCAAATTTCTACCTACAATTTGAAGTAACCTCTACAACATTCTATCAGCTCTAAGAGTCTGGCTACTTTGAAATGCAATTGGTATGGTTTATGTGTTATATCATTTCCTATGTTGTTGCTACATATTTTGCAGCCCAGCAAACAACAATGTTCAAACAAAAACAATCTAGACGCCCAGTTAAGAACGAAACTGTAGTAAATAATTATAAATTACACTACACGACCTAAAAATTTAACAACGATTTTAAAGGAACTAATAAAACGTGTTACTTTGCTAAATTTCAATGAAGCGTGTATATAACTTTCTTAATAAACGTGAAGAAATGGTGCTGATTAAATAATTCGAAATGCTCCATTTGGTGCATGGTTTTTATTGGATATGCGAGGCAAGTTGCTTTTGATTCATTGCGATCAGTTCTTGTCTCTTAGAAGCACCTGTTTCCATTTTAATATATTTATAACATGCTTGGTTATAACTGTTCAAAGTATGACAGAGCATTTCGCGTTGCGTATAGAATCTGCTTTTGGCGTGATAACTTTCTGACACAATTATAAACTACCCTGATCGAAAGCTAGGCTTAAATTAAAAATTGGCCAACAATAATAATAATGTTTTTATATCTTGACCACGCATTTGTCTAAATTTGTTGAAGTTTTGTAAATTGAGGCCGTAGTGATAGTTAATAACATTAGAAAATATGGCTCATATTTTAACGGTAGATATATGAGCATGTCATAAATCGGTTCTAGGAAAACTTTCTTCTGTAATGAAAAGCTGTCTAATTAAAAAATTGAGCTCACTTTACATCTAAAACAATCTCCTGCCTTCTGTTTATAAATATCCGCGGAACCTTTGCTCGTTCTCACCTATTTCCTTTAATAAACCAACTGAATGGGCTAATTGGCTAAATTTTATTATCAAAGATAAACTCAGCGCGTTAAGTGTACAAGTAATAGCTTGTGTACAGAGAATTATCTTCTTTTTTCTCCAGACTTTAAAGCTGGCATTATTTGTTTGATAATCTTTGCATGTTTTTGCGTGAGTAGACTTTAGGAACATACTCCTAAGATGTTTTTCTTTGAATCTAGTGCACAGTTCAATGCATGACCGTGTAGAAATCCCAATTTTTCTTATGTCCCTTGTCATGATTTGTAATACGGCAACACAGAACGCACCGTTACCGATCACAAGTTGTTTTTGCCGTATGCGATTGAGATCAAATAGCATTTTTATCGTATATGTGCACACACTCATAGACTATTTGCAATGTATCTTAATAGGGTCGATCTAGAGTATATACATATAATAATAGTAGTAAACACTTATATAGCGCCTATTTGGATAAACGTTACACAGGCACGTTTTATAAATACGATCAATGTATGAATAAATATGTTTTAAGTCTGCTCGTTAATTGTAGTTGCATTGTTCATTTTCGCTAGAAAGAAGATACAACGAGATTGGACCCAAAGATCGAAAACTCTCGTATTCGACAAATGTCAATAAAAAGAATCTGGCTAGCAGCTAACGGATGGCAACTGAAGCATGCCTTTATATATATAATGTGTATATATTAGGTATTTAGCTTGTGGTGCAAACTTATGTTGGGTCAAAACTTAAGCAAAGGTACTATTACTGTGAACTTACTTTTTCAAATCGGCGCTGTCTTCATATTTATCTCAAGTTTCCAGATCTTTAATCCTCTCATGTCCACTAGGCCCAAATGGACCCAACGCACATTGCGACTGAGTTGTTTTTCTGAGTATGTCGTATGTCGTACGTTAGAAAGTACGTTGTTATTCGCTCGCATTGTGAGGTTCCTTAAGGAACCGAGCAGCAGGTTCTCAGATAGCTCAGTGGTTTGCGTACACAAGTTTCATCAGTGCGTTTCGGGTTCGACCCCTGGCGCGGGCTTCGGGTTTGTCAAACATTGCACGATACACAAATTAATTCGGGCATGAAAGGGTTCATTAAAAATTAACCTATCGCATAACTAACCCTCTTATGCCCACTAGGCCCAAATGGACCCAACGCACATTGCGACTCGTTGTGTTTACTGAGTATGTCGTATGCTTGCACGTTTGCAGGTGGCTTGTTATTCGCTCGCGTTGTGAGGTTGCTTAAGGAACCGAGCAACAGCTCTCAGGATGTTCATTGGTTTGCGTACAAAAGTTTCACCCGTGCATTCTGGGTTCAATCCCTGGCGCAGGCTTGAGTTTGTCAAATATTGCGCGATACGCAAGTTAATTCGGGTTTGAAAGGGTTAAGTCTTCTGTTAATTTCTGCAATGTTCGTTATATAAAACCAATATTCATTTCCTGTTAACAATTCAAATCTCAGTCGAACTTCACTGTCTTCTACATCTTGCATTTCATTGCATTACCTTCCAATTTATGTAGACATCGCGTGATTGTACATTAATCATGCACTGTGCATCATTCGCGATACTCTTCGTATACGTTCAAAATTGCAGACCGATAGAACTTTGAATAATCATGGTTATTTGTCAGCAGTAATACATAATTATATATATTATATATTATCTAGAAATGTACTGTGAAATGTTAAGATTTGGTAGTTCACTACCATATATCATGCACATATCGCACATATATTCAAATTAATGAATAAGAGATGACGGTTCGAAAAATCGATGAGATACATATGACACAAAATCTTGTCTAAAATATCAAAACAGCCCAAAAGTACAAGCATACCGAATAGAATAACTGCAATGTTTTCAGTTGGTGAACCCGACGTGATTCCTGCACGGAGTTTCTTGTCCAGTGAAAGATCTGTTGAGAATCTTTTCTATCACTGTGCAGCAGATACTTCAACATTGTTGTTGCTTTAATTTTAATACATATAAAATTATATTCTAGAAATAGTGTATTTTATTCTATATGTTCATCCATTTATATATACATCGCATTGCGAGTAGAGGAAAATTTTGCAAGTAGAGTTAACGCTAGACCAGCGGGTAATCGAACATGACCCGTTAGTCTGAGCTGTGCTTAAAGCAGTGCTCGCGGGCCGCAACGTGTTCAAATCTTGATCTAGCATGTAGAGGTTATAGGTTTAACCGTACAGCCCCACGTGCTCGAAAATCGAATATTATTTGCCAAACAGGAAACAACCTGTTAAACTTGGGAGAACAATGTCAAAAACTACTGGGTCATGGAGTGGAGTCCCACAAAGCAGCGTCATTGGACCAGTCCCTTTCGAAATTTTTCTTTCTCAGGAGATGGAAATCATATCTGCGGCAGGTTTCAGCATTTACAGCTATGCGGATGACATTCAGATATATAAATTTTTTTGACGAACCTCTGTATATTACATCGGTGCCGAGTTTATTCGTTTCCTTGAACATTTGGTTTTGTAACAACAAATTGAAACTCAACTAATCGAAAACTGGGCTAATATATTTTTGTGGGCAGAAATATTTCGGTCCATCCCTTGACTTTAGAGATGAGATCACCAAACCCGCTGAAACAATAACGGTTTTAGGCGTTACATTAGACAAGATATTGACATTCGTAAAACATATCACAGAATTAGCAGGATCTTGTACCTGGCAATTACAAGAAATAGGGAGATTTCGAAACCGCCTCGATATTGATACAACTCATTCAATCTTCAGGGGTTTCGTCATGTCTCGAATAAAATTTTGTAATGCGCTGTGCGGTGGTCTACAGTCGATTTACCTTTCGCCACTTCGTCGTCTTCTCTACACTGCGGCGGAGATCTTTTTCCGGTACTCGGCGATACGAACATATAAGCCCCGTCTTGAGGCAACTACATTGGTTGCCACTAAATCAACGAATTAAGTACAAGATTCTTGTGCTGATTTACAATGCGGTAAGTTATAACACGCCATCCTATATTGTTGATATGTTAAACCAATCGTCAGCGGCCCGGCTTGCTAATGAGCGAATACCTCGAATTGACGAAACAAGAAGCAATAGTTTTTGTTTTCTAGGGACGCATCGGTATGGAACACCTTACCAAGTATTTTACGAAATCTAAATCTTGATTTCACCGAATTCAAATCTGATCTGAAAACTCATCTGTTCCGGGCTTTCTGACGATGAATTTCTGCATTATATGACTTCTTTGTTGATGTTCATACCCAGCGCTTTTGTCACGCTTCTGCCAAAAAGACCCGTCACAAATGTTATTATTATTACACAATATTATCCTGCTTCTCTTGTAGCACATAAGAATGTTAGTGCATTTTAACACAATCATACATAAATGAACCTAATATTTATACACATTGCTTTTACTATTACTGTGTAGATTATTTTTGATGCTTTGATGCTGATCCATGACTTTCATCCATGACAGTTATATATTTTGCGAATACGTATCATGACAGTCATATTGGAACCGTTTTAGAAACATTTCACGCCTGTTGTAGTAATTTCTGATAAAAATCGCGTTTAGTTAATGTTTCTAATAGAAGTGCGATGCTGCCACTGCAATTAGAAATGAAAACTTTGGTCACTATGCAAGCACAGCGTCGCAAAATATCGGACAAATTAAAATAAATAAATAAATAGCTTGGCCATGAACAGAGCTTCATACCGTAACACAGAAACTATACAGGGGCGCAACAGGCATCGCTAGGATTTCCGCGAGAAACGCAGCAACAGCTTTTAAATACCTTAATGGCTTGGGGACATAACTCTGGATCATACATGGTGGCAGGGGGGTAGGTAACCCCTGAGGTTCGGAACCCACCCCCCCGCCCACCGAGGCCGAAAAGCCAGGGGGGTAACCCAGCCCCCGGGTTGGGGTGCGCAGCTCCCCCCACCATAGGGTGGCTTGGCAGTTCCTCGACGAGTGTGGAAGTAGGACCTTAGTGCTAAACCTTGCGCAAATAGCGCCTGCTTGTTGCTAAAGTGCATGTGCGGCCGTAGATTTATGGAAAGCTTTTTGTTCACGACGTCATTCCCTGAAGTAAAAGTTAATGGAATTAAATAATGCCGTGTCTGCTTCGAATATGAAGAATCTTCTTAAAGGCAAATGTGTATGTTTTTTTCGCGAATTTGTTGTAAGAAACTGCCAGCTGTCGGTAAACAGAAACTTACACAATTCTCAGAATTATAAATGCTCAGAATGTAATCTATACTTCTCAGAATCGGAAACCCCGAAATGGGGGTGCGGACCCCAAAACCCCCCGCCCCGACCAGTTTTGAGGCCGGACCCTAGTGCAGAAACTGAACTCTTAGGCGAAAAATATGGCTGCTAGCCCAAAAAAGGTCCTCACGACCAACCCCTCCTAGGAAAATGTGGCCGGACAGGGGGGGTTACCCCCTTGCATGGCTGCGACCCTCCCGTGGAGGGCCTCTACCCCCTGGCATGACCGACCCCCGCCATGTATGCTCTGGATCAAACGATCCATGTTCAAGCCGGTAAACAGAAACTTACACAATTCTCATAATTATAAATGCTCAGAATGCAATCTACACTTCTCAGAATCGGAAACCCCGAAGGGGGGTGCGAACTCCAAAACCCCCCGCTCCGACCAGTTTTGAGGCCGGACCCTAGTGCAGAAACCGAACTCATAGGCGAAAAATATGGCTGCTAGGACAAAAAAAAGGTCCTCACGACCAACCGCCCTAGGAAAATGTGGCCGGCCAGGGGGTTACCCCCACTGGCATGGCCGCGACCCCCCCGTGGGGGCCTCTACCCCCTAGCATGACCGACCGCCGCCATGTATGCTCTGGATCAAACGATCCATGTTCAAGCCGCAGATCTAACAAATGTTTGTTTAAGATTGCATGAAAGACACTTTCAGAACTGAAATTGGAAAATTCGAAAATGTAGGGAAACTATAGAAATCTGGAAAGGGGAGCATAAAACATATTTGGAAAACGGAAAATGTAACGAAATTTTAGATAAAAGAAGTCTAGAAGTTGGAAAACAATAATTAACAAAATAATGATATCTAATATTAACAAAGCTGAAAGATGTTAAGAAACTGGAATGTCCCAAAAATCATTAAATTCAGAAAAGTTCGAAAACTGAAAATTATTGGAAGTGTCAAGGTCAAAAATTTTAACCTTTTTAATAAAATCTCTCCGTTTTTCCAGTTCGCAAAAGTAACGTGATAAAAATTGGGAGAATTTGGAATGCTGGCTATTCGACAATATTTTGCAAAAAAGTAGGTTCGACATAATTTGGGCATAAATAATATCAAATTTCTCAGTACCTAGTAAAACAAGTCGGAGAAAATTTTTGGAAGCGGAATATTACACGAAATTGGAAAGCAGGAAATTCAGGGACGTTGCGAAAATATAGTGTCCGGAAATCTTAGAGGAACAATAACATTGGGAAATTTTCGGAATAGATTTTTACTTCCATACAATGCTAGTGAATCTCGCTCTGCAAGCCAGAATTCGAGAGTGGTGAGAACATCCCCCCGAAGTCTGTTGTAGAAAGCGCACACAAACAAAGCCTAGACACAGTACGCAGGTGCAGCATTATACACTCAATTCAATAAACTACTGTGACATTTTTATTAACACAAAACTAAACTGGTTCATGGTAAAACTAGCGCCGCAAACATAACTTCTCAACAGCAGAGCATGTTGTTGTCGTTAATCCATATAACACTGTGATGTGTACAACAATTTAACACTGCGCTGTCTCGACTTCTCAACGTGTACATGAATTCTTTTTATTTACAGTAAATGATACAGAGCTCCATATTTTAGTGGTAACCTGCCATGTAAAGCAATTTATATTCATACGAGTTTTGCTGTATGCAAGCAATTCGAGTATTTTAAGACTGCGTAATATTATCATGGAACGTCATAATACTTGCTTATAAAGCCGAAATTGACATGCTGGAGTAGGTGCATCCGTAATACTAATGTTCTAGTTGGTGCCCAGATTGAATCGCCATTTAAGTGTTCAATAATGTGATGTGTTAATGAATGTTTTTGTCAACCAATTTACTGCCTCTATTTGCTTTCGCAGTATGTTTATAAAAACGTAGTTCAGTATGACAAATAGTTTTATCGAAACGTTGATAATTTTATGATATATATAATTTGATTATCCCATATGGTTTATACATTCTCCATGAGTAACATGAAAGGTTGATAAGTAATTTCAAATTAGTGCAACTAATTTTATGTATTTTATTCAGGAACTTGCATCTTACAAATGGTTTTGTTTTAATTGAATGTTGCGGTATAATATCGGCCCAATATAAGGTGAGTGACGTAACGTATATATATCGTTAAAAGGAACTAAAGGGGGTGTTGGGTGGGAGGAGGTGGCAGCATTCTTATGAAAACTGAGGCTAACCCAAAGGCTTACATACGTACCGTATTTTTAGGCAAAAGCTCTATTTAGGTCGGCAAAAAGCATATAGCTACGCCAGTTCAGCGTAACTTTTGCCTTGTGCAGTTAATGTTGGCGAACGTGTATGAATTTTTGTAAGCCAATTCAAGGTAACAAGTTTGCCCGTATACACAGCATAGCACAGTACGCAGTGACGTGTATTCTGCTATGTGCTGCTAAAGCAGTTCTGAATGTTAAATACCTTGCGACGCTTTGTCCAACTTCGGAGTTATATCTAAAGCTGCGTTCGCACGTTTAAACTTGTGATCAAAATTTTGACCAAAATCCTAATCCCTATTTTTCTATTTTCCTAGATTTGAACTAACGATCACGGGTTGAAATTTTCAATGATCTTCGTTTTGTCAATCAACGACAAAGATACATTACCATAAAAAAATTTGAGCTGTAATTTTGATCTCAAGTCTTTAAAGTATCGCAATTTTTGAAAATATGAAAATTAGTCAGAATTTGATCATACTTAGTTTACTTTTTTCCGCTTTGACACGTCGCATTGTGGTCGTCTAGCGATATGTAACATATTTGATGGCTTCTTACCACCTGATACTGTCCTGCACTATTTGATCACAGTCTTAAAGCCATCTGCATTAATTTTAGATTAAGACTTTGGGTGGATTCACAACGACAGCTACGATATCTATTAAGGCTTGAATATTGGTCCTTCTTACGCCAGTTCCAGTCTCGAAATGGTGAAGAATACAGTACAACTTCAGAGAGCTGATGAGGATTAGTGTCGGGCAGAAGCCAATTTTGAAGCCTAACAGCCGGCCATCAGAGTGCTGGCAAAATTCTCCCTGCTCAACCGCTGGGTGATGGCAAATGTACAGCTGACTGCCTAGAAGAAGCATCTCTTACTAGGATACGAATTTAATATCCGTAGACCCTTTTTCGGCATTTCTTCAAGTTCGAGTTGCATATGAAAGTTTTCCACGGCGTACAATGAAACGGCTGAAGTGCCGTATCATACACTTAGACAGACTATAGCAAGACTGTGCCTTACCTAGGTGTTCCGGCTGGGTTTAAGGTTTATCATTAAACATTGATGCAAATTAGTTTAATAATAAACGTATATGTTATATGCTTAAATATGACTAGACGGTGTCAACTTTTGTACAGGCCCAACCTTGTATTTTCTCTCACGAAGATATCGCATTACATTGATTTCACTTTCAACCTTAAAACTAACAAGAATTAATTTTCCTTCCTTGGGGAGACATTTCACTTTTCCAGAGGGGTGACTCTTATAACCTCACTTGGTTGGATATTTTCTACTATTTTGGGCATGGGGATTCTTAATTTTCTTTATTTGGGCTACCTGGTTCTTATATTTCAAAATACTAGTTTGGAACTAAAAACTGATAATATTCAATATTTTTAACCAAATACCAGGATCTAATTTTATTTTCAAAAAACTTTCCCAAAACAGGGTGGTGGTTATTTCTCCGAGTGGAATGGCACGCGGCCGCACCTTGGGTAACCACCCCATTTCTGATTTTGGGGACTATTATTTCCTAAATACGGGTCGAAATTCACAAATTTATTAATTCCCTTACCTTTGGTTCAAATAACACATTTCTCTCTGATTTATTATTAATTTCTCCCGGTGGGGTGTATCATATATCGTCTTTGTAGGGTAACACCCATCCTCACCTGGGTGAACCCCTTACATACCTCTATTTGGTGATACATTACTTCTATACCCTGACACAATACTCCATTTTATTCAAAATTCAACTTTTTCACTTTATTTTCAAATTTGTAAATATATTCGGGTTTCATTAGTTGGGGACAATTTTTATCTTACTGTTGGACCATATTTTACCTTTTCCCTAAGTTAAGAACACCCTAATCGTTCCACAACCCTATTTTCCTTAACCTTTGGTGTCGCTCAACTTTCATCATTTTTCTTCCAAAATTACAAGTATCGAACAAAGAAAAAGACACAATACGTAACGCACAATACGCTATATTACTCCCTTACTCACTACTCGTCCAATAATATTACACAACATATCAAAGCCAATGAAAATGCTGCGTCACACCGCAGACTTTTAACAAAATTTATTTATTAACAAAATTATTATTAAATTATTTATTATTGAATTTATATATTTTTGGGGGGAAACTCAGGGAATTTTGGGGTTAGAAATGGGGATTTTATCGGGTATTCCATAGGAGTTGGATAGATTTCAGGGTAAAAATAAATGGTGGGAACCCCCAGAGATAGTTGGAGCAAGCCTTATCATCGTATGGGATTAGAAAAATCAAATATTGGCGTATGTAATTTTGGAAGAAAAATGATGAAAGTTGAGCGACACCAAAGGTTAAGGAAAATAGGGTTGTGGAACGATTAGGGTGTTCTTAACTTAGGGAAAAGGTAAAATATGGTCCAACAGTAAGATAAAAATTGTCCCCAACTAATGAAACCCGAATATATTTACAAATTTGAAAATAAAGTGAAAAAGTTGAATTTTGAATAAAATGGAGTATTGTGTCAGGGTATAGAAGTAATGTATCACCAAATAGAGGTATGTAAGGGGTTCACCCAGGTGAGGATGGGTGTTACCCTACCGAAGACGATATATGATACACCCCACCGGGAGAAATTAATAATAAATCAGAGAGAAATGTGTTATTTGAACCAAAGGTAAGGGAATTAATAAATTTGTGAATTTCGACCCGTATTTAGGAAATAATAGTCCCAAAATAGAAATAAAATGGGGTAGTTACCCAAGGTGCGGCCGCGTGCCATTCCACTCGGGAAGCATAACCACCACCCTGTTTTGGGAAAGTTTTGAAAATAAAATTAATCCTGGTATTTGGTTAAAAATATTGAATATTATCAGTTTTTAGTTCCAAACTAGTATTTTGAAATATAAGAACCAGGTAGCCCAAATAAAGAAAATTAAGAATCGCCATGCCCAAAATAGTAGAAACTATCCAACCAAGTGAGGTTATAAGAGTCACCCCTCTGGAAAAGTGAATGTCTCCCCAAGGAAGGAAAATTAATTCTTGTTAGTTTTAAGGTTGAAAGTGAAATCAATGTAATGCGATATCTTGGTGAGAGAAAATACAAGGTTGGGCCTGCCCAAAAGTTGACACCGTCTAGTCATATTTAAGCATATAACATTTATGTTTATTATTAAACTAATTTGCATCAATGTTTAATGATAAACCTTAAACCCAGCCGGAACACCTAGGTAAGGCACAGTCTTGCTATAGTCTGTCTAAGTGTATGATACGGCACTTCAGCCGTTTCATTGTACGCCGTGGAAAACTTTCATATGCAACTCGATTTTGAAGAAATGCCGAAAAAGGGTCTACGGATATTAAATTCGTATCGTAGTAAGAGATGCTTCTAGGCAGTCAGCTGTACATTTGCCATCACCCAGCGGTTGAGCAGGGAGAATTTTGCCAGCACTCTGATGGCCGGCTGTTAGGCTTCAAAATTGGCTTCTGCCCGACACTAATCCTAGTCGGCTCTCTAAAATTGTACTGTATTCTTCACCATTTCGAGACTGGAACTGGCGTAAGAAGGACCAATATTCAAGCCTTAATAGATATCGTAGCTGTCGTTGTGAATCCACCCAAAGTCTTAATCAAAAATTGATGCAGATGGCTTTAAGACTGTGATCAAATAGTGCAGGACAGTATCAGGTGGTAAGAAGCCATCAAATATGTTACATATCGCTAGACGACCACAATGCGACATGTCGAAGCGGAAAAAAGTAAACTAAGTATGATCAAATTCTGACTAATTTTCATATTTCAAAAATTGCGATACTTAAAGACTTGAGATCAAAATTACAGCTCAAATTTTTTTATGGTAATGTATCTTTGTCGTTGATTGACAAAACGAAGATCATTGAAAATTTCAACCCGTGGTCGTGAGTTCAAATCTAGGAAAATAGAAAAATAGGATTAGGATTTTGGTCAAAATTTTGATCACAAGTTTAAACGTGCGAACGCAGCTTTAGATATAACTCCGAAGTTGGACAAAGCGTCGCAAGGTATTTAACATTCAGAACTGCTTTAGCAGCACATAGCAGAATACACGTCACTGCGTACTGTGCTATGCTGTGTATACGGGCAAACTTGTTACCTTGAATTGGCTTACAAAAATTCATACACGTTCGCCAACATTAACTGCACAAGGCAAAAGTTACGCTGAACTGGCGTAGCTATATGCTTTTTGCCGACCTAAATAGAGCTTTTGCCTAAAAATACGGTACGTATGTAAGCCTTTGGGTTAGCCTAAGTTTAAGTAGAGTGCTGCCACCTCCTCCCACCCAACACCCCCTTTAGTTCCTTTTAACGATATATATACGTTACGTCACTCACCTTATATTGGGCCGATATTATACCGAAACATTAAATTAAACAAAACCATTTGTAAGATGCAAGTTCCTGAATAAAATACATAAAATTAGTTGCACTAATTTGAAATTACTTATCAACCTTTCATGTTACTCATGGAGAATGTATAAACCATATGGGATAATCAAATTATATATATCATAAAATTATCAACGTTTCGATAAAACTATTTGTCATACTGAACTACGTTTTTATAAACATACTGCGAAAGCAAATTGAGGCGGTGAATTGGTTGACAAAAACATTCATTAACACATCACATTATTGAACACTTAAATGGCGATTGGATCTGGGCACCAACTGAACATTAGCATTACGGATGCACCTATTCCAGCATGTCAATTTCGGCTTTATAACAAGTATTATGACGTTCCATGATAATATTACGCAGTCTTAAAATCTCGAATTGCTTGCGTACAGCAAAACTCGTATGAATATAAATTGCTTTACATGGCGGGTTACCACTAAAATATGGAGCTCTGTATCATTTACTGTAAATAAAAAGAATTCATGTACACGTTGAGAAGTCGAGACAGCGCAGTGTTAAATTGTTGTACACATCACAGTGTTATATGGATTAACGACAACAACATGCTCTGCTGTTGAGAAGTTATGTTTGCGGCGCTAGTTTTACCATGAACCAGTTTAGTTTTGTGTTAATAAAAATGTCACAGTAGTTGAATTCGAGTGTATAATGCTGCACCTGCGTACTGTGTGTAGGCTTTGTTTGTGTGCGCTTTCTACAACAGACTTCGGGGGATGTTCTCACCACTCGAATTCTGGCTTGCAAGCGAGATTCACTAGCATTGTATGGAAGTAAAAATCTATTCCGAAAATTTCCCAATGTTATTGTTCCTCTAAGATTTCCGGACACTATATTTTCGCAACGTCCCTGAATTTCCTGCTTTTCCAATTTCGTGTAATATTCCGCTTCCAAAAATTTTCTCCATTCTTTTCTAGGTACTGAGAAATTTGATATTATTTATGCCCAAATTATGTCGACCTACTTTTTTGCAAAATATTGTCGAATAGCCAGCATTCCAAATTCTCCCAATTTTTATCACGTTACTTTTGCGAACTGGAAAAACTGAGAAATTTTATTAAAAAGGTTAAAATTTTTGACCTTGACACTTCCAATAATTTTCAGTTTTCGAACTTTTCTGATTACCAGATTTTTGGGACATTCCAGTTTCTTAACATCTTTCAGCTTTGTTAATATTAGATATCATTATTTTGTTAATTATTGTTTTCCAACTTCTAGACTTCTTTTATCTAAAATTTCGTTACATTTTCCGTTTTCCAAATATGTTTTATGCTCCCCTTTCCCAGATTTCTATAGTTTCCCTACATTTTTCGAATTTTCCAATTTCGTTCTGAAAGTGTCTTTCATGCAATCTTAAACAAACATTTGTTAGATCTGCGGCTTGAACATGGATCGTTTGATCCAGAGCATACATGGCGGCGGTCGGTCATGCTAGGGGGTAGAGGCCCCCACGGGGGGGTCGCGGCCATGCCAGTGGGGGTAACCCCCTGGCCGGCCACATTTTCCTAGGGCGGTTGGTCGTGAGGACCTTTTTTTTGTCCTAGCAGCCATATTTTTCGCCTATGAGTTCGGTTTCTGCACTAGGGTCCGGCCTCAAAACTGGTCGGAGCGGGGGGTTTTGGAGTTCGCACCCCCCTTCGGGGTTTCCGATTCTGAGAAGTGTAGATTGCATTCTGAGCATTTATAATTATGAGAATTGTGTAAGTTTCTGTTTACCGGCTTGAACATGGATCGTTTGATCCAGAGCATACATGGCGGGGGTCGGTCATGCCAGGGGGTAGAGGCCCTCCACGGGAGGGTCGCAGCCATGCAAGGGGGTAACCCCCCCTGTCCGGCCACATTTTCCTAGGAGGGGTTGGTCGTGAGGACCTTTTTTTGGGCTAGCAGCCATATTTTTCGCCTACGAGTTCAGTTTCTGCACTAGGGTCCGGCCTCAAAACTGGTCGGGGCGGGGGGTTTTGGGGTCCGCACCCCCCATTCGGGGTTTCCGATTCTGAGAAGTATAGATTACATTCTGAGCATTTATAATTCTGAGAATTGTGTAAGTTTCTGTTTACCGACAGCTGGCAGTTTCTGTTTACAACAAATTCGCGAAAAAAACATACACATTTGCCTTTAAGAAGATTCTTCATATTCGAAGCAGACACGGCATTATTTAATTCCATTAACTTTTACTTCAGGGAATGACGTCGTGAACAAAAAGCTTTCCATAAATCTACGGCCGCACATGCACTTTAGCAACAAGCAGGCGCTATTTGCGCAAGGTTTAGCACTAAGGTCCTACTTCCACACTCGTCGAGGAACTGCCAAGCCACCCTATGGTGGGGGGAGCTGCGCACCCCAACCCGGGGGCTGGGTTACCCCCCTGGCTTTTCGGCCTCGGTGGGCGGGGGGGTGGGTTCCGAACCTCAGGGGGTTACCTACCCCCCTGCCACCATGTATGATCCAGAGTCTTGTACGCTAGCCATTAAGGTATTTAAAAGCTGTTGCTGCGTTTCTTGCGGAAACCTAGCGATGCCTGTTGCGCCCCTGTATAGTTTCTGTGTTACGGTATGAAGCTCTGTTCATGGGAAAGCTATTTATTTATTTATTTTAATTTGTCCGATATTTTGCGACGCTGTGCTTGCATAGTGACCAAAGTTTTCATTTCTAATTGCAGTGGCAGCATCGCACTTCTATTAGAAACATTAACTAAACGCGATTTTTATCAGAAATTACTACAACAGGCGTGAAATGTTTCTAAAACGGTTCCAATATGACTGTCATGATACGTATTCGCAAAATATATAACTGTCATGGATGAAAGTCATGGATCAGCATCAAAGCATCAAAAATAATCTACACAGTAATAGTAAAAGCAATGTGTATAAATATTAGGTTCATTTATGTATGATTGTGTTAAAATGCACTAACATTCTTATGTGCTACAAGAGAGCGGGAGTATAATATTGTGTAATAATAATAACATTTGTAACGCGGTTTTTTTCGCAGAAGCGTGACAAAAGCGCTGGGTATGAACATCAACAAAGAAGTCATATAATGCAGAAATTCATCGTCAGAAAGCCCGGAACAGATGAGTTTTCAGATCAGATTTGAATTCGGTGAAATCAAGATTTAGATTTCGTAAAATACTTGGTAAGGTGTTCCATACCGATGGTCCCAGAAAACAAAAGCTATTGTTTCTTGTTTCGTCAATTCGAGGTATTCGCTCATTAGCAAGCCGGGCCGCTGACGATTGGTTTAACATATCAACAATATAGGATGGCGTGTTATAACTTAACGCATTGTAAATCAGCACAAGAATCTTGTACTTAATTCGTTGATTTAGTGGCAACCAATGTAGTTGCCTCAAGACGGGGCTTATATGTTCGTATCGCCGAGTACCGGAAACAATTCTGGCCGCAGTGTAGAGAAGACGACGAAGTGGCGAAAGGTAAATCGACTGTAGACCACCGTATAGTGCATTACAAAATTTTATTCGAGACATGACGAAACCCCTGAAGATTGAATGAGTTGTATCAATATCGAGGCGGTTTCGAAATCTCCCTATTTCTTGTAATTGCCAGGTACAAGATCCTGCTAATTCTGTGATATGTTTTACGAATGTCAATATCTTGTCTAATGTAACGCCTAAAACCGTTATTGTTTCAGCGGGTTTGGTGATCTCATCTCTAAAGTCAAGGGATGGACCGAAATATTTCTGCCCACAAAAATATATTAGCCCAGTTTTCGATTAGTTGAGTTTCAATTTGTTGTTACAAAACCAAATGTTCAAGGAAACGAATAAACTCGGCACCGATGTAATATACAGAGGTTCGTCAAAAAAATTTATATATCTGAATGTCATCCGCATAGCTGTAAATGCTGAAACCTGCCGCAGACATGATTTTGATCACCCGAGAAAGAAAAATTTCGAAAGGGACTGGTCCAATGACGCTGCTTTGTGGGACTCCACTCCATGACCCAGTAGTTTTTGACATTGTTCTCCCAAGTTGAACAGGTTGTTTCCTGTTTGGCAAATTAGATTCGATTTTGAGCACGTGGGGCTGTACGGATTAACCTATAACCTCTACATGCTAGATCAAGATTTGAACACGTTGCGGCCCGCGAGCACTGCTTTAAGCACAGCTCAGACTAACGGGTCATGTTCGATTACCCGCTGGTCTAGCGTTAAGATTACTTGCAAAATTTTCCTCTACTCGCAATGCGATGTATATATAAATGGATGAACATATAGAATAAAATACACTATTTCTAGAATATAATTTTATATGTATTAAAATTAAAGCAACAACAATGTTGAATATCTGCTGCACAGTGATGAAAAGATCCCCGACAGATCTTTCACTGGACAAGAAACTCCGTGCAGGAATCACGTCGGGTTCACCAACTGAAAACATTGCAGTTATTCTATTCGGTATGCTTGTACTTTTGGGCTGTTTTGATATTTTAGACAAGATTTTGTGTCATATGTATCTCCTCATCTTTTCGAACCGTCATCTCTTATTCATTAATTTGAATATATGTGCGATATGTGCATGATATATGGTAGTGAACTACCAAATCTTAACTCACAATTTCACAGTACATTTCTAGATAATATATAATATATATAATTATGTATTACTGCTGACAAATAGCCATGATCATTCAAAATTTGATTGGTTTGCAATTTTGAACGTATACGAAGAGTATCGCGAATGATGCACAGTGCATGATTAATGTACAATCACGCGATGTCTACATAAATTGGAAGGTAATGCAATGAAATGCAAGATGTAGAAGACAGTGAAGTTCGACTGAGATTTGAATTGTTAACAGGAAATGAATATTGGTTTTATATAACGAACATTGCAGAAATTAACAGAAGACTTAACCCTTCCATGCCCGAATTAATTTGTGTATCGTGCAATGTTTGACAAACCCAAGCCCGCGCCAGGGATCGAACCCGAAACGCACGGATGAAACTTGTGTACGCAAACCACTGATCTACCTGAGAGCTGTTGCTCGGTTCCTTAAGCAACCTCACAATGCGAGCGAATAACAACGCACGTTCAAACGTACGACATACGACATACTCAGTAAACACAACGAGTCGCAATGTGCGTTGGGTCCATTTGGGCCTAGTGGGCATGAGAGGGTTAGTTATGCGATAGGTTAATTTTTAATGAACCCTTTCATGCACGAATTAATTTGTTTATGGTGCAATGTTTGACAAACCCAAGCCCGCGCCAGGGGTCGAACCCGAAACGCACGGATGAAACTTGTGTACGCAAACCACTGAGCTATCTGAGAGCTGTTGCTCGGTTCCTTAAGCAACCTCACAATGTGAGCGAATAACAACGCACGTTCAAACGTACGACATACGACATACTCAGTAAACACAACGAGTCGCAATGTGCGTTGGGTCCATTTGGGCCTAGTGGACATGAGAGGGTTAAAGATCTGGAAACTTGAGATAAATATGAAGACAGCGCCGATTTGTACAAGAAGTTCACAGTAATAGTACCTTTGCTTAAGTTTTGACCCAACATAAGTTTGCACCACAAGCTAAATACCTAATATATACACATTATATATATAAAGGCATGCTTCAGTTGCCATCCGTTAGCTGCTAGCCAAATTCTTTTTATTGACATTTGTCGAATACGAGAGTTTTCGATCTTTGGGTCCAATCTCGTTGTATCTTCTTTCTAGCGAAACTAACACGACTACAATTAACGAGCAGACTTAAAACATATTTATTCATACATTGATCGTATTTATAAAACGTGCCTGTGTAACGTTTATCCAAATAGGCGCTATATAAGTGTTTACTACTATTATTATATGTATATACTCTAGATCCACCCTATTAAGATACATTGCAAATAGTCTATGAGTGTGTGCACATATACGATAAAAATGCTATTTGATCTCAATCGCATACGGCAAAAACAACTTGTGATCGGTAACGGTGCGTTCGGGTTGTCATATTACAAATCATGACAAGGGACATAAGAAAAAATTGGGATTTCTACACGGTCATGCATTGAACTGTGCACTAGATTCAAAGAAAAACATCTTAGGAGTATGTTCCTAAAGTCTACTCACGCAAAAACATGCAAAGATTATCAAACAAATAATGCCAGCTTTAAAGTCTGAGAGAAAAAGAAGATAATTCTCTGTACACAAGCTATTACTTGTACACTTAACGCGCTGAGTTTATCTTTTGATAATAAATTTAGCCAATTAGCCCATTCAGTTGGTTTATTAAAGGAAATAGGTGAGAACGAGCAAAGGTTCCGCGGATATTTATAAACAGAAGGCAGGAGATTGTTTTAGATGTAAAGTGAGCTTGAATTTTTTAATTAGACAGCTTTTCATTACAGAAGAAAGTTTTCCTAGAACCGATTTATGACATGCTCATATATCTACCGTTAAAATATGAGCCATATTTTCTAATGTTATTAACTATCACTACGGCCTCAATTTGCCAAAACTTCAACAAATTTAGACAAATGCGTGGTCAAGATATAAAAACATTATTATTATTGTTGGCCAATTTTTATATTTAAGCCTAGCTTTCGTTCAGGGTAGTTTATACTTGTGTCAGAAAGTTATCACGCCAAAAGCAGATTCTATACGCAACGCGAAATGCTCTGTCATACTTTGAACAGTTATAACCAAGCATGTTATAAATATATTAAAATGGAAACAGGTGCTTCTAAGAGACAAGAACTGATCGCAATGAATCAAAAGCAACTTGCCTCGCATATCCAATAAAAACCATGCACCAAATGGAGCATTTCGAATTATTTAATCAGCACCATTTCTTCACGTTTATTAAGAAAGTTATATACACGCTTCATTGAAATTTAGCAAAGTAACACGTTTTATTAGTTCCTTTAAAATCGTTGTTAAATTTTTAGGTCGTGTAGTGTAATTTATAATTATTTACTACAGTTTCGTTCTTAACTGGGCGTCTAGATTGTTTTTGTTTGAACATTGTTGTTTGCTGGGCTGCAAAATATGTAGCAACAACATAGGAAATGATATAACACATAAACCATACCAATTGCATTTCAAAGTAGCCAGACTCTTAGAGCTGATAGAATGTTGTAGAGGTTACTTCAAATTGTAGGTAGAAATTTGCAAAAATTTTGTAATTGTCTTCTTACTACAAACAGCATTTTAGCAGCTCCACACCTAAATATATAGCAACAGCATTCGCCACAAAACAATTGACTGCCGCCGAACGCCCGAGCGGGCATTGCACAAGGAGCATTCAATTGTAGCTAGCACTGTAGCTTAGCCAAGTGGGTAAATGTTTACGGCTGATTCTAAAACTGATATTAGCTTTAATTGAACGATTGTGAGTTTATCACTTTAGACAAAGCAACGCAACACTTATGTAGCGCCGTGATTTACATCACAAAATTTTTGGTCACTTGTAAGTTGTGATCATAGCTACAGGCGCTCGGTAAAATGAATCTGAAGAATAAAAAATGTGAATATTATATTAATCGTAATATTTACATCCAAATTTATTTAATAAATCACACTTGGCATAAAAATAAATTGCTTATTGCCCTAAATAAATGTTTTTCAAAATAATAGCTTTAAAAAGCGTCAAGTCAAGATCTTACCAGATTGCCGGTATGTTACATAGTGGTCTCTTCAAAAACGTTGCAGCGCATAAAATGTAAAGTTAATAATAACATCAGGAGCCAAAAATTAAAAATTGGTTAAGTAGTTGTTAAACTATAAACGATTCTAGATAACAAAGGCATATCGAGGGCAGCATAACATAACATGCAGTTTAGTTCGCTCCCTAAAGTTCTTTAAACGTTTACATCGGCTCCGTCCCAAAGAACCTTCGGACCTATATTCATATGGCCTCACAATTTATGTAAACTATGCTGTCTTGCAACTGGCACCGATTTGTAGATGGTGTCATTACAGTTGCACAGAAGTGTAGTTGTGTCATACCAGTTATATCGATCTTTAGTGGTGTCTTGCTTTTTACACCAATTTGTAGATACCGCCAATCCAGTTACACCAATATGTAGGGTGTCAAACCAGTTGCACAGTTTGGGGATGGCGTCATGCCACTATTTACAAATTGGTGCAATAGATATGACACCATTTGTAAGCACGACGCATGTTTCCAAAAGTAACACAAGAATTGTGCAAAAAATATCTGTCCATCTGTTCTACCCGTAATTCTTCTATAGATTGGTGGATTTTCGTTAGTTTTTTCAACGTGTTATAGAATGTAGTTATGTACTCAGTTGCTCCAATGATTTTCTGCTTTAATCCTAATAATACCGACACGAATTGGAGACTCCGATTTTGGCATTTGGAGTCATAACATTTTAGGTAACAATTTTTGCCGGAGGTATCATATAGAAAAATTAGAAAAATCCCTATTATCGTGAGCTGCATCTACGATGTTAAAAAAATTTTTCGTCAAAACAGTCGTTTTCGAGCTATGAGCAAAGATTGAAAAACTATACCAAAAAGCGAAATTCTGAAAAGCAAGTTTTTGTCTGTTAGCGGCGAACGATAGGCTTGTCGTATATGTCGGTGCCAATGGGAGGTAGGGGTTTACGACACTAAACTCTAAACCACCTTGACCCCTAAGGCACAAGGAAAATTTTAATAATTATGAACAAAACCATACAATTATGAAGAAAAATGACGAGGAAAATTCTGGAACATTGAAAAAAATTTTGATTGGTTTTCTTTGTCGCTGATGTACTCTCCTACTACCTCTGCAAAAGCATTTACCCCCTCCAAAGCCGACGGGCCTTGGACACCTATGTATAGGGTTATTTAATCAGTTGAACACATTGGTTTTTAATCCTTACATTGTGTAAGTTATTTATTATGGTTATTTATGTTGCAGAACGGTGCAAGAGCTAAATTTATTAAGTTTTGGCACCAAAATATAATCCAAATTTTGACACTTTTCAATATAGGCGTACTTACAGGATAAGAATGGTTTCATAAGTTTTCGGGGATACTGAAAGCGACAAAAACAATTACATTTACGTGGTTTCCATCAAATAAAACAAGTTCTTGGGGTCTACAAGGGTAAACAAACTCTTCGAGTAATTATTTCTTGTGATTAAAAAATAAGGCACGAATTGTGTACTATGACAATTAAAAATCAGGTATTCATCATAATTATCAATGATCAGTACCCCGACCCTTATCGGGAGGTAACCAAACAAAACAGTTCTCTCTTATCAACACCTATGATTTATGGTTAAGCCGAACCAGTGGCTGACTTAGGCTTTCATGGTGGGAGAGGGTCACGAGGCCCCGTACCCTCTCGTCGCACGCCGCCGCTACCAAGTCCTCGTACACCACATTCGAGTCCCGCACCCCCACCCCCCAAACCGAGGCCCTGTATCCCCGCCCCACTATCCACTGCACCAATTCGGAGCAGTTGCTCTGTCCTTTACGGATATTCCGCAAAGCGATCGAATAACAAAGTAGTTGCCACGGCACGTCGCAAAGCAAAATGAATGCGCTATTCACACCCACGCAACGCACCCTGCGACAAATGATGTTGTACAGGAAGGGCTTACGATTCATGACCAATGTCAATATAAGACATTAAACAGCTAAATAAATATTAATGTTCAAAACGGAAATACTGTACGATATATTACTTTACAGTAAATTTATGTGGATTAACAGTAGAAGAATTAACTTTAGGCGCTAAATGTGTACGCACTAGGCAGTTACTTTTTCAAATGTATCTCACGGATAATTTGTTAACCACACAAGCGGTAAGTTATTCTATATAGTCAAATTTGTACAAGACAGATCATTAACGTTTCTATACAGTTTGCAAAACATTAAAACTGCATGCAGAGCACAAATGCCTGAAATTTGAAAAAGTAGTACATGGAAAAAGATCTGCTTTTGCAAAACACACACAAAATGTAGTGGGGTTTTCAAAAACATGAACTTTGAATGACCTTCAATTAAAAAATAACATTGAATTATAATTAATGAAATTTTAATTTAAAAGTTTGAGGCTTTTGTAATTTACATACTTATACACTTCGCCTTCTATAAAATCTCAAAATAAATGCAACTACCTTTGATCGATTATCCGTGACATAAGGAAAGTCCATTTAAACCAAATTTGTCCTCGTATTTGTTAATGTTTATTATTAATAACTATTACATAATTGGTTGTGTGCTCTTCCTCCCCCAAAGGGTTGCGAGTGGGCAACTGGCACAGCAGAACATCACCAGCTCCATCACACGTCATCGCCATCAACCATCACCAGCGTAAACCGCGCCCGCTTTATGGGATTTTCAAATTGTTTTGCCGTTCCTGAACGGCAACGTATAATTCTTCACTGTAGTGTCATAGAATAACGAAAACCTCTTGAACACACAGGGGTTGGTGTCCGTCAAATAGTGGACAATCACAGTGTTCGGTATGGACGTATTCGATGTCATTGAATTAGGCGTTGCATTCCGAGTCGTTCAGTTATTTGACGGCATGATGAGTATGGATAGAGCTGCAGCTTGGACTTTAAGATTTATGATGTCCGGCAGGTGTGACAACAAGTGTGAGTTAACTGAATATAAAATATTTATAGTAGCTTAATACACGATTAACCAATATTGTAAATAAAGTTATAAAGATGATAATTGAAAATATAAATGCACAACACGGAAGTCTTCGTTATTACTTATAACTTCATTATTATTATAACTTCATTATACATCTCTGTGAACCAATATCGTTGAAACTAGCCATGTCTACATCGCTTGTATCGCCAGACTGGTTTTGTCGCACAGACCGCAGTCCAAACATGATTTTTGGGTGCTTCAACTGCATATATTATAATATGTGATCGGAGACTCACCCCACAACAAACTCCTGCCGCTCTGTAGCAACGTTCAGCTGTGAACCCATTATTAGTAAACAAGCAAATAAGCAAAATTAAAATTGAAACGTATTAAGCCACATGTTTTTAACAAATTTGTAAAGACAGAATGACAATGATAATATTTAGAATATTAAAACTGCGTAATGCTAGAATTTTTATTAAACTTATGCGTGGTTGACATTAAGATATGCGCACGAAGTGCACAGCTTAGACACCCGCCCACTACGATCTCACAGAAAATGCAAAATAACACTCTGCCATTGCACGATAAATAATAATAATGCACTGCTATCACCACATAGCACATGAAATGTTGAAATTTACATAATATGTCGCACGGGAATTGGTAGCTTCTATATCTACAACTCTAGTGAAATAGCAGACCATATCTACAGCGTACTTGTGTATGATGGTGGTGTCACTATCTACAACTAACGTGTAGTGGTGACGACCATATGAACAATCTGTTTGCAATACTCGTCGCTATATTAACAAATGGTGTGTAAAAGTAACGACCGTGTCCTACCTACTACAGCGAGATGGTAAGCACGATATCTGCAACTGCTGTGCAATTTTAGTTGCATTACGTCTAATTTTGTGCAAAGACGGGAACCATTTTTACAGCTTTTGTGTGTATGTAGAAACTTGTATCAATAGGCAGCGTGCAGTGATAGTGACTGCCAGTGGATGGACACAGAGCCTCGGCGGTGGGTACGGGGCTTTGGATCTAACGCCGTGAAATCCTGATCCGCCAATGGTTCGGTTTAACCCTAGCTCATAGGTGTCGACAAGGAAAGGCCTGTGAGGAGTAGTGTGTTATTCACAAAGAAATGCGTGCATGAAATACACACATGTAAATATGGCCACATCCATTGCACTATCATTTCCACTATATATCCTGATCTGACAGGCTCTCTGACAGGCTTTGGATCTAACGCCGTGAAATCCTGGATCCGCCAATGGTTCGGTTTAACCCTAGCTCATAGGTGTCGATAAGGAAAGGACTTTGAGGAGTAGTATGTCATTCACAAAGCAATGCGTGCATGAAATACACACATGTAAATATGGTCACATCCATTGCACTGTGATTATCACTATTTATCCTGATCTGACAGGCTCTTATGTTTTTATGAAAATAAAGGATGGTCGGTTCCTGATTTTTTATTACTTTACTAAATTTCATATAAAGTAGAATTAAATCTTCTTTTACTAGGGCATTCTTAACAAAGCTAAAATTTCCGTAGTGAATACTAACATATTAATTCGTACAACTGCCTCAGAATTAAAAATTATTTTTATGTAACGCAAAATCCATACAGCAGCTAGGCTCTTTAACGACAACTTAAAACACTTTGTAAAATTTATCGTTGTAACTCTCTACTGTATTGTGCATTTGAACAGCATCGCTGAATTAATGGCGAGTCGATTGCCAACAATCCCTTGTGTAATTGTATCTAAACAAACGTGCTGTAAAATTTATCCTCGGTACAAAAGGATGCAACCGTTTTATAGTCGTTTCTGTTAACCTGCATCGCAAATTTAACATATCAATAGCAACTGTTCGTTTTTTGCAGCTGTGGCAAAAAGAACTTAAATGAAAATTATATATTTGTTCTTTGCATTTTGAGACACACAATCGTTGGTGACGAATATATAATTGGGAGTTAATGACGCGATATTAACACGGAAATACGGTTCTTGACAGTTACACTATATGAGTGTGCTCCACAAATTGCAGAAGATTGTTGCTGTACAAAATATCATTTTGGCAGCCGAACGTGACGTTCACAGTTCCCTTCGACGTTATAGCATTTCACGCTTTTTAAGACATGGCTAATGTTGGCAGAGTGGCAAAATGGTACACTTTCAAGATATCGCATTTTTCCACGTTATTTGTATGTTTACAGTTTATGGCCCGAACCGTAATATCGATGGTAAAAATACAATACAACTGTTGCCACACCGATTACCAAAATTTTATTGTCTTAAACGGATTTCTTGCCTTAGACACACTCTAAAAAACTACGCACGTATGGCCTAGCGTGTATATACAAAAACATGTAATGTGTTTTCTTATTAAATGATGTCGAAGCCCTCGACAAGATCATTGATAAGCAAGCAAGTTTTGTAACTAATATTTAGACTTAATAATCAATCAATAATGTAAAATCAATTTGAAAAAGCTAGTCTCAGACTGAAAGAATTTGCTTTATGTGCAAAATATTAGAATTATAACTAGCAACGGAAAGCCTGTTTATGGTCTCGCAGGCTGTTGTTGTTCGTATGTGATGCATTGAAACTGCTTGCGCTCTGCTTGCTCAGTATCACGATGATATCGTCAGCTGATTTTTGTGTCCAGTAGATTGCTTAGTTGGACATTTCTTTTTTTCCGATAATTGAATTTTCAGGAAAATTTGAAAAATGAAAATTCTAAAATCTTAAATGTGCACATATATTATTCTCAATCGCATTGAAACATTGCTTGACTTTACACTTGTTACTTTGCAAACTTGAAGGTCTGTAACTTATAAAGGTATTAAACTAAGAAAAGTAGCACAAAGATAGTAATCCAATAGTATAAACACAGCACCTAATTTATGGAAGTGAAAAGATGAAGTAAATGAGGACGACTAGTTTCACTAGACGTGTATTTCAATCAATGATTTATTCTAAACCGGACAATCTTCTATAAGCCGATCCAGTAAATTTCGATTTGACTACAGGTAAACAGAACGCAGAACTATTTAATGGACATTGTTACATTTCAATAACATCAAATTTATATGTATCTATCTGCATTTTAATATATAAGTCAATATAGAGTATTTTTATAACATGCATAACGAGCCACAGCCGGTGTTCACATAAACTGTTAATCATCATTCTAAAACCATCCTATTCTCCAGTCATATCGCTTTGAACAAATTCAGATAGGTGACGTGGAATTGAGCTTATCAAGCTCAGCAGAAGTTGCTGAAGCTGTTCACTGTTTTCTTTTGTTTAATTTAGTATTCAGAAATATATACTATTTTGATGTATTTATGGTTACGCATAAGTAAATATATAAATAAACACATAAATCTTATAATTATATATGTTGTTTCTTGATTGTCATTAAACTTTTTAGATATGTCAGGCGAAACTAGTAAGCTTCTACGTTACCGCATGGTTCACCTAATCTGCTAAATTCTCAATAAGACGACCGAGACGAATTCAGGTTCTTGCTTACTTTAGTGAAAAACAGAAGTCGGCCAATTTTTAGTGTTTTTTCAAAGTTTCGAATTTGCAAAAGTGACTTATTTAAGAATTATTTTATCACTTTTATATTGAGATAAAACATCAAAACTTTTTCTTCTCAAGTGCACAACTGCTATAATTACGCTACGAGTAATTCTTGGGGTATACCCTAACTATATTAATGCGCTGAATGCATTAATAGATTCGAAAACTATGGCCCCTTTTCATATTTACGGCATACGTTAACGGTAAGTGTTCAAGACGTGTTTGGAACGTAACTATTGATAAAAGTTCTCGGTAATAGTTAACAAACTAAGCGCGGAAAATGAGCAAAAGATCGCTCTATAATATTACTGAATAAATTTATCCTGTTTTTCCCAGCATTACTGTATACATGACTAAAAAGCAATCTTATCTTGCGACATGTATAACTTAGGGACTGAATTGCAGAAATCCTCGATTTTATTACCACTGATGTGTCCAAAAATGGCACATTTTCGTGAAAATGTTAGTTTGTATCGCCACCGTTTGCAAGAGCTGTATAAAAATTTTTTTCCAGACCGAAATCGGTTAATATTTTTGTGTTCTTCTCTGTAGCCTTGTAATGAAAACCATAACGGTGCTAAGTTTTCTTCCCGCAGATGACCTGAACTGAGACACGTGTAGTGTCGCTTAATATAATACATGAGTGTCCATTTCTAATAGTCCTTCTTTTAATGAGACAACAATAAAAGTGTCAAAGCCACCTAATTAGGTCCAAAATGAAGCATATCATGTTGTTCTCATTTACAACTTGGAATTAGTAAGCACCATTTATTTTAAATTTACGTTCTTTATGTAATATGCAGAGGAAACTTTTGTTATACACCACAGGTGTCCATAAGAGGAAAGGGGGGGCTAACCCGCATAACAGTAGGGCCTCCTAATTCATAACCTCCTTCGCACGGTCGATCTGTGGAAAAATTTGTATAGTTTTAGCAACATTAGCAATATTTTCCAAGTAAAATCATGCTTTTATAAAATAAATTATTATGTATTTTATACTCCACAGCATCGAATATATTCTTAAGTATAACATTTTGAATGTCATAGCATCGAAATTTTCTAGCAATTTGGTTCGGGCTATCAAAAACTTGCGCTAGTAATCGAATAACATTTCACCATATTCTTTTTATGACTTCGTCGCGGAAATTTACAGGCAGTAGAAAATATTTCCGGAGGTCAGGTATTTATAATTTGCTTTCAGCAAATCATTCAGTAAATACATTCTGTAAATACTGAATCGATACGTTTTGTAGTCAGTATCTCATTTCAATTTCAGTTTACTGTTGCGAATGTTATTACAGATCGCGTCATTTATACTAACCGGTCACCTGGTCAGTGGCATCATCATATAATGCTTGATTTACTGTTGACTTAAATCTTGATCTTCTTTATCCAAACCCATGTGCACATTACTGTGCACGTTACCATTCAACTAATAAAAAGCTGTATGAAACATCTATACCTTCCGCCAAAATTAATTATTTGTGGTGCAGCATCATTATCTATTTTTAAGGCTTTAAGTAAAAATATATAGCGGCGTATTGAAAAAATATCACAACTACGATTTTTGAGTAAGCACTAAGTGGTACACATATTTCAGAATGTTTTCTGAAACTAAAATAATTATAATTAGCATAGGGTTCTTTCAAAGCGGTGACCGGAAACAATTTTGCCGAAGTCACGTTTAGCTGGCGTGAATAGAACTATTATAAATTGCATGTGCGCGACTGTCAAAATGTATGTCTAGTTGTAGTTTTTAATGTCAATGGGATAATGTAGCCTTTTAAATAAATTAAAAAGTTCTTAACGGTTTTTTCAAGCTAGCTCTACATTTTTACACAATCTTTGCGATAAAGCAATGATTTTAATACAACGCAATTGTCAGGTTATGATATTGTTTTCAAGTACCTTTAGGAATTTTTGTCAGTGCCTTATATCGATCTGCTCATCAATTTGTCACGTCCTAAAATAGGGGTATATTTCTTTAAAACATAAAATGTAAATAAATGAGAGCTTTATGCTAATTCGCTAATACGAGAGTCGCTTTACTAAATAATACATTGTCGCCGTTGCGATGAAATATGCAGCATCTTATATATATATCTGTGTGACAAAAACGTACATAGAGAAAGCGTTTTTTCTCAATTTACCAATGCCGTTATAATAAATGAATCAATCTTTATCTAACTTTATCTGGTCCCATAGATCCTTTTCATAGGAATTTTTGAGGTTTGTGTCTTCATGGAGTCAAACGTCACAGAATTAGTTGTGTCTCCGTAGTTATTACATATATAAGCAGCAACAACTGGTAACATTTAAAAATTTTAGTAGCCAGGTTGCAAAGTAATCAAAATTTTCAAACCAGCAAAGCAACTTCGAAAATCCAGAATGGACATGTTTTTAGCGTAACACTAATTTTTATATTACCGGCGACCCTAAAACAGTTAATTCAATTACATTTCAATTTCTGCACATATTCAGCCAACCACATTTGGTAAGCGGTATCGGAAAGACGCAAACAGATTTCAACACGGTAAGGTTCTCTCACGAATTTCGGTCGATCTGAAGCACTCTATTTGACACTCAAATTCCGTCGATGCCGAAAATCTAAGGACAACGAAAACATAAAGTTACTGCACAAAGCCGAGACCACTCCATTGTTGCCTACCTACTGACCAGACTGTTTCAGACGGCGACAGTTGTTCGTCTTAGGGCGTTTGTGTCCGTCTCGGTATTCAAATTCTCAATCACACGAGACTAATAGTCTGATTTGCACAATAGCGGTCGAAATTGGAAGAAATATTCATACCGTCGATCAGTTACACTTAATAAAACATTGTTTAAATATTGTTTTAAGTAAATATTGTTTGAATGAAGTATTGGAAAATGAATACATTCCCGTTTCTTTTTACGAAGACGATAGTGCAATTCAAGCGCCGTAAACATTCGACATGTCCGCTTTTATTATTAGACCAACCTTTTCAGTATTTTCCGTTACGCCCGAGCCGAAAATAGTTAACTTTGAAGTATTGGCTTATAATTTAACATTCGATTTAACTCCTAGGTGCCATATTGCAGGTTAAAGTAGCCTTATATATGCAATTTCGTGACCCTGTCATAGGCATATTCCAACTACCTTCTTGAAAGCGGTAATAAACTCATTTAACATAACTCATTCACTTTTCATTGGATCTTTTGGGTTTATTGTGCACGAAATGGTAGTCGGTTACGTTAAATTTTGATTAGGCAATTCAAAATTTTCTGCAATAGCTCTAAATTTATGTTATGACCCAGAACTTAAGCTTCTACTGTGCAAAAACATTTATCCTATAAGTCGCGTATAGAAGTTGAAGCTAGCAAAATTTCGATGGATAAAACAAGTTAATGATGCAGAACGTCATATGAATATATATTATGAATAATGTGGACAAATCGGACCAACCATAGTAAAGCTACGTACGAAAACAGCTAAATTTACAGGTTATAGGTGAAACGATATACAATAAAAAAATTATTTTTACTAGAGATTAATTGTATATAAACATGACTCAACATACGTCATATTCGGGGCTAATTCAAAATCTTCAACTGCATGTAACTTTTATTTTGACCACCTTCTCGTATCGAACCTAGACTAATTTATGGATTATCAAGTGTTACTAATATGTAAAAATCGTATTATACTTAGTCCAAAAATCAGTGTTCGTGAGTTTAGTTGCCGAATACTAGACGAAGCAGGACCCCTAAATAATACTGCCTAAATTCTTTAAAACTTTGATCTACATAACTTACTTATAAGTAAAATTCATTGAGTTTACAAATGGCTCGTCTGTGGATCGTAGCCCCAGAGCTATGAGTAGAGATAACTCGTAATTCTACCGTTTAATCAAAGCGAAAAACTCAGATTTACATTAGAATTTTACACTGAGCCTCCTTCAGTCCCCGCTGCATTTTACACGGAGCTAGTCGTTTCTAAGTTGGCTATTGCTAGTCTGACTACCCTAGGATATGCTAACTTAATAGTGATAAGCTAAAAAGCTTACAAGCTAACAAATGTCATAATAGAATTTCTTTTCAAGTTACTTCGTTGAAGACGGTCTAAATCTTCTCCCCAAATATTAAAGCATAATATAATTGCCAAGGAGGTACCGTCAACATAGTACCATAAATTTCGTACACCATTCGATCACATTTAGCAAAACAAGTGTTCAAATATAAAATAATAGGTCTAAAATGCGGCGTTCACGTTATAATGTCTCAATGTTTTGAATCTATGTACTCCAGACAGTGTTAGGTACACTGTCGACAGCATGGAGTCTTAGACACCCCACATTTTTATTATTTTTTTCGAAGGTAGCTTGCTAGGGGTATGTCCATTTCTCGACAATGTCAAGCACACCTTGATTCTGGCAGTTATATTGAGAGTTTGTGGCATTACTTAATCAACGTTTATATGGCCTAGATACAAATGTCGATAATTAAATATACTGCACAACACAATTGACTAGTAAACCACATTAGCTACAGACGGTGTCCGTTACAATTAATTCGCATCAGATTTGTACCTAAGGATGAGTGCGACACTGTAAAAAAATAATATAGCTAGGATGTATCGCACACCCTCTGCAATTGATTTGCAGTATTGGTGTCACCTTGACTGTCTATACGGCAGGATCGCGACTACAGGGGGACAAAAATTCCAAACAGTAGAGACATTATAATATGAACGCCACATAATGAATCGCAGATGAGCTTCCGTCAAGTAGTGGCAATTTCTAGCAGGAATAATGTCTCTTTACACATACTAAATCGCAATACATCGCGTTGAGTGACTCCGTCGCAACATATAAATTTTATGTGGATCAAAAATGCTGGAATAATTTTATATCACAGAATGCTAGCCTTCATTCAATACCTCTTTCTTGCCCAAATTTTTAAAATAGATTACTGTAAACGGTGCTCGCTTTGGAGCACTGTGACTATTTGCATGATAGCTACAATTTGACAAAAGGCTGTCTTTAGAACATCGGATCTCATTTGGAACCATCGGTGAAACCACTTCCGTTGTGGCGTTGTCATTATCGTTAGGTATGTTATCTAATATCTGCACAAGCAATGTCTTCTTTGACTAAATGATGCTTGGAATAGTTCCTTCGGTAGTTGAGATTACCAAAAAGTACATAAATATAGAACATTTTTGGGGTGACTAATATCATTGTTTCAGTGTATCAATCAACATTAGCCTCTTCCAATCAAAATCCGAGCCGATTTGATCTTGTTCGACGGAGGTCGGCTTGGTTCGGCTCGAGATATTATCGGCTAGCCTGGAATAAACTATTGCAGGCTCGACTCGCGCGTGTCCAGCTTCTCATCTATACCAGAGAGTTCGGTTCTATACAAAATTAGGTTAGTTGGTCAAGTTAAATGTAAGCCATTTGGCTGTCTCTTGGAAGTAGTTTTGTCACTATGTGTGGCAGCTTTTGTACGAATTGCAAGCAACTTGAAAGTACTCGCATATGAAACCAATGTGAAAAGGAACATATCCGCTTTGCAGTGCTATGAATCCTGATTTCGGGCTTAACGGGGTTAATTTGCTCGCAAAACAGCGCAGAACCCTTCTACCGCGCATCCATACTTGTGGTAGGATCGTTTTTTTTCGATTTTAGAGCAATCGTTGTAGGAGAGTTCGGTTTACGTGCACCATTTTCGCTGTATCTCTGCAGAATATCTGAACAAACAAAAAAGAATGTAAAAGACGCTGTTCTGTTGTGTTGAGCACAGCGCACAGAAGAGGTCTTTCAGCTTTTTAGTCAGACCGGGTCAATTGACCCAGTACCCAGTGGCCCGGTGACCAGGTCACTCGGTCACATAGGTGACCCAAAAGGACCCGGTAATCTGGTACCATTTCTGGTGTTAAGTGCGTTGTCATTTTCCACAAGGGTATGGAATGCTGTAAATGAGTTAATCTTATTAAATTCGAATGAGCAAAACGTAACTAACAGCCACGTACCTCACCAACCCAAATTTCGCCGACACAGCACTCAAAACAATATACGCATTTATAAAGACCATCTGGATCGCAGCTCCTAACCAATTCCACGCGACTTTCTAACAAATTTAACCTTTAACGATTTAGCTTACTTTAAAGTCACGCAAAAGCGGAGGAATAATTTATAATTGCTATACCATACGGTAAACCCATTGGGTCATACCTGATTTAGTATAAAGAGTGTGCTCACATTGGTAATCATTATATATACTATTGTTTTTACGCCTCCAAATCAATGTAATTGAAAAGATCCAATAGTAATCTATACTACAAAACACCCATAAATCGACCCTTGGACTCTAGCTGTCAAGAGTTGTGCAGCGACTAAGCCACTACCTCGGATAATCTTGACTCTACGTACGCTGTCATAATGAGTCGCTAGATTAGATCTATACAAAGTCGAGGAGCGACCATGAATTAAATTCCAGCATCCTTACATACTCCGATGCAGATCATATCATGGAGCTAACAAAATTAAAAGTTTCATGTGTTATCATTACGAAGGACCAGCCGTGATGGGAACCCAATCCTCTATCATAGAAAGAAAGCAGGCTGCCACTACGCCTCTGTACCAGATCCGCTCGGGTTAATATCTACGCAATGTATGCCCAGATAGCGTGGCGGTGAAAACCACATAACATCGCACCATCTTATTAACAGGTACTTGAATAGGTTCTTGTCATGTATATGCAATATGAGTACCAAGTAACTTTTGCATTCCCGGTATCAGTTACATTTTTAAGATTGTCATCAAGAACACGGAATATCCCGACTGCTGTTGCACCTATGATAATTTGAATGTCGACCTTATTTATTCCATCCATATGTCAGTAGTTTTGATGAAAATGCTTGACATTTTGACCTTTCATAGCTTTTAGAAGTTCCACTTCAGAGATCGAGATAATGATAATTTGAGAGCAACGGAAAAATCTAATATTTTAGTTTTACAACTGACGTTCCACAGTATATATTTACAGGGTCAAAAATGTCAATTGCAATCCAAAATTGTTCTAGTTATATTGATATCCATTGGATCGTGGTAATAAATGCATTCATCGGTGTAACAAAAAGCTGGCATCCAGATAATTTATTGTAATCAATGTTTGTCTGTCGAAAGAGTAAAACTTCGGTTGATGTTTCTAATGAATTTATCCGTCAGAAATCAAAATCTCATCGTGGCATTTACAAGCATATCTGTATTAATATATATCTAAAAATAAAGTGATTATCAGAGCGGTACAGAAGACTGGATACATTGTTATCGTTGACATTGAATAGTTATACAAAAGTACCACTTCGTTGTGATGCTGAGACTAGCTGTAAAGCCTAATTGAAAATGTTGAAATAATATTTGCGAATTCCTTCAGTACGAATGTTCAGTATTATATTTTCATTGATGAATTTGCCCCAGGTAGATGATCCAACACGTCAGCTGATATAACTCGGGCACACGGCATATAGAACCATCATTTGTCGTACAGAGCAATGTCGTGTATTTGTACTTTACTAAGTACAGACAAGCGTGCATAAGCGAATAGCAAGTCACTTATCGGCACTCTAATGTTAACTCGTGTTGGCTGACACAAGCGTTTTTAGCATTGCTCCTCATTTTCTTTGGGGGGCGTCATCATGCACAAACCCTGTCCTGGCGTCAGTTTTTGTGGGGGTATGTCCACTCGGAATCTGTTATTTTAGGAGGAGTCGGTTAGATAAAAGTGATCGGGCAGGGACAAAAACGTATCTCTAAAGCTAGAGAGGTTCGAACTGCTCCAACACAAAACTGAAGGATCTACGCATGATGACCCGTTCTGAAATCAAGGGGTTAAGACTGAAAACGGCATATCATCAAAGAAGGGTTAACATTTAGAATGCTGGAAGTTACAAACTGTTCCTTTATGCACCCTTAGTATAACCAAGAGTGCATTGAAGAAGAGTATGACACTTCCCTGCAGTCACATGTAAACCTGTTTTTAATGACGCGGGCGTTTTCGGAATGATCCCCCTTCCAGTTTCTTGTGAAATGTAGGGGCAACCCCTCCCCCAATTTCTGGGGGGTCGGTTTATAAGCAGTTGATGTTTCTGGGGGATGGGGTCAGGCGTCATAAAACACGGGTTTAGATGTCAGTGCAGGGAACTGTCATACTCTTCCCTAATGCACTCTTGGTATAACGTATATATTCCGCATGATTTTACATTAACGACATGTCCGTAGAAAGCTTGATCTTATTTTCACTCTTTAAACTTCCACAAATATAATTGTATAACGTCAATACCTAAGGCAACGTAACGGTCATTTCCAAACATATATATTATGTGGTTTTTAGAAATTTAAGAAACCGATTTCATTATTAGTAAACCGCAAATAAATCCTTAATAATAGATTTGTAGCAAAGCGCTGAAAGCCGTCTCTAAAAAGAGCAAACCTAACAGATGAACCCAGCAAGCATGAGACTAAGTGCTAAGCATAAAGCCCATCAACATTATTCAATATTATCCCAGATACGAGATAATGAGTATTCATTTGAATGGACGATAAGGAATTAAAAACGGTTCACTCCCGCTTTGATGTTACGCTGATAATGGGTCGCTATACGGATTAGTTCACCCAGCTATCCCACGGCATTATATATACGCCGTCTTCTTTTAAGCGTGGATTATTCAAATTCGTCGACCATTGAAAAACATTGGTAAAATTGAATAGCTCTGCATTGGTGGATTTGAAGATGGCCCATTCGTTATTCTGTGACTTTGTTTTTAATTTTTCTGAGACACTGTATTAGAAACGTAAATTTCCCTTCGGAATACAACTACAGTGTTTATTATGTTATATTCGTACATGATTGCTCAAATTCGACTATGAAGTAAAAATAGTACGCTCAAAATCACACAGCAGCATAGAGTGGGACATCAAAATCTATAATTAACTCAGGCAACAACTGCTACTATCATGTTCACCGCTGCTCAATGCGAGTAAAGGGCGCGTTAGATAGTAGGATTTGATCGGCTTTACAACATCAACACAATACAATACAGGATACAACATATGCATGATATATGTGTGCTTTATAGCCACTTTACCTTAATCCATGGACTTTGAAAAGAAATATAATGTGCGCCAATGATAACATGAAGCTTTGAAAAATACAAATATGAGCCATCGGAACCATGATAGTAGCTATTAAATATATAGACTGTGACATTCTGTATAATTTGACAAACACGAGTTAAAAGCAATATTAACACCAGCGGCAAACAAGCTTCAAATACGGGTCGCTTGTGCGCAGTGCGAGCATTTTGTTTCTTAAAAAACATATTTACAGTTAGGGTAAATAATTATAATTGATTATATACCCTATCTAATAACAATAATTAATAGATCAAAAGTGGGTGTTCTGTGCTTAGATGTGTCCATGGTACCATAGTCTCCATCAAAAGTGAGTAGCGGCTACCTCCTTCCCCAAAGCTAGGGTGTAAGGTCGAAATGGATAGCACCATGACAGCGTATGGTGATTTTCGAAGTTTGTCCTACTGTTATCAAGAAATCAGATCAAGAAATCAGACGTGATCAAGAAACACCGTTAGTTAAATATGACTAAAACTACATGAAATTGTTCTAAAAATATCAAATTAGAACTTTTCCTTGCTCAGGCCACGTATCCCCCGCAAAAATATGCGGTAATAATAATTGCGTTATGTGGATATTTCTTTGAAATATGATCATAGCGTGACATTATTAATGGGATAGAAACACGCTATTCAAAGAAATGGTATTGTTTTCTATTGTTAATTTTGTTACTATTTTATTACAAATATAGTTTATTATTCCAAACATATATGTGCAAATTATATCTCATAGTTTATTCTTTATTGTTTATTATATCGCGTATATAGTTAATCTTCCTGAGAACGCATATATATTTCTTGAAACCAGGGGCGCAGAACGCGAAAAGGGCAGAATCCTCACTTTTGGAGGCCTCTCAAATTTTCCAGTGCGACCCTCCACGTTTGAGTGGCGTACTGCTGCATGCTTAAAATCATAAACCTTTAAGCAGTGGCCAATCACTTGTATACGTGAATGTCATAGCTTTCAGGATGTATATGTACGTTATAATGTGTATTTGGAAAGCTCGGGACTTTAACAATGCGTCTTTAATAATTAAAAAACGGTATAATATCCTCGGCATTGGGAATATTAGTCCCCATCTTGCGTGGACACATAGTACAAATCGTGTCATTATGCTTGTATTATATTTCAGAAATCGTGTATTTTCTAGACACCATCTATCAAGTTGAATACAGACTAGGATATGCTTGGAACCCTTACTTTTTTGAATAAACGGAGTTAGTTACACTGATAACCTATCGCAAACGTATCATGGCTGTCTAATCTTAACAAAACCTTAATAATAAAGATACCAGCGCTTTTAAACGATGTCACGCTATTTGCCTATATATATTCATATGGTCGTCAACAAATTATCAATGTGTTATACAAAGGAGGTGTCAGCCACACTCTTGCCAAATGTTAAAAGTTTATGTTTTCTCCGCCGCGCCGTCCGTTTGCGGCCTAACCTGTTAGTTAGCCGTTATTTTTTAATTGTCAAAACTATGTGCACTGTCGGTCGCAATCTTGATTTGTACCGTGTACCTGATATTGTTAAGGCTGTTTCATTTCCAAATACCGACACATATCTAACGTAAATCCTGAATATGGACGCTTAAGGACAAAACTGTTCCATTTTTTGCTTTACTAGCTTGAAGAAGACTATCTTGATTATTACTGCAGGCAAATTAATAGCCAACAAACAGGATTAGTAGATATAATTTGAAATTGAAGTTGCGCAAAGATTAATTTAGGATAGCTACTATCAGCGGCGTCTTACGAGGGGAGGAGTGAGCTAAGAGGACCCTATTGATTTGCTTCTAAATTATAGTCTAGCGGCCGCTGTTCCCTGTTGGCTATGATGGCAATGCAATAAGATTAATAACTAAAGGTAGATGATCTCTAATAATATCACATAAATCTTTCAGGTGAGTGATATACATATTTAGCTCATAATATGTGTTTTTTTATTTTACTGTGCTGTGAAAAAGAATACACTGAATATTTATATAAATAGAATAGATAAATCCAAATTATTATCATCTTTTTTGTGTGCAAACTTGAACCAAATCAGTTCAATAAAGTGTTTCGATTTGTGCACATTTCATGTAATTTACTATACGAAGCAATTCCATTGTTGCTCTACATAGTTTATAACTAGGATCATCCATACGAAGTGATTAATCCGACTAAACCAGATTACCTCATAAATTAAACGTAGAAATACTAAAATCCCTAAGCTTTTCGAATCGTATTATTGACTGGATTTCATTTTCTTAAGAAATTTACAAATATGACACGTTCAGATCAGATTACTAATAAACATGGACATATCTTCTGTCACTATAGAGTGGTTATTCATAATTTTTATTGGCATTTTCAAAATACTTCGCTGGACTATATATTCAAGTATGACGGTTGGCGCTAAATGTCGCTAGCTATCAGTGCAAAGCTAAATACAAAAGTGTCGTTCGCTATACATAATCCATTTACATAAGATACTCAGTGATCGGATAAATGAACAATAGTTTGTCTACAACTGCAGATAATACTTATTAACCCCAATTGCTCTGATTAAAACAATCCATGTTTAGACGATTACTAAAAAGATCGGATGATCATAACGTTGGACCTGACTTCAACAGAGATACCATCCAGAGCCTCTAGCTTGAAAAGCTGGTGCGCCAGCAATACAACGATAATCAACTCGCGCCGAAGCAACACGGTGTAAGCTAACGTAATGAGGCGTTCGCGTTAAGTACGTTTAAGTGATATGACGTATTTATTTACTTAAAAAGAACAATTAAAGGTTTTAAACATACATACCAGAGATGGGACCGAGTCACCGGGTCACTTCAGTCACCATTTTCGACCGAGGCACCGAGTCACTAAGTAAACCGGGTCACCGTGTCACACGCCTTGACCCGATGACCCGGTTTGATTTCCATCCCAAAATATAACCAAAGGCCTCTAACCCGACCCGGCGTATTACTAACTTTGTAAATCAATGGCTAATACGATCATTCTTTCGATTGTTACCAACTTCCTCGTAGCTTCAGTGTGCTGGGAAAGTGTGTGTTGAAGGCATTCATCTCATTTTTTATGTGTTTAGTTAAAACCAATTATACACAAACACCCTTTATTCTAGTCAAAATACCTCATAGATCAATTGCTTCGATTAAGTTTTGCATGAAATCAATGTAATGTATTTATTTATTATCGTAATTTATATATACTACTCTGGGCAACTACTTGTATATATAACTTATACTGCTTGTATATATATAACTTTTTGTATAATAGCCCCTATCCAACTTAAGGTCTTGGGAACCGTTGGAAATCTACAAAAACTTTCTACATGACCAAGATATCTATCACAAAAACTCACAAACACTCAAGTTAGGAACGTCAATTGTCGAAAAGTGTCATCAATCATACTTCTGGTGTACCAAGCGTAGCTCTTTTTCGCCCCATTGTGGAACTAGGATTTGGGGAGGCTCCTCAGCTTTATATTTTTAACTTTACTTTATAAAATTCGTGTGACCAATTAAATCATTGAACTAAAAATTCCCGTCAGCAGTTTATCACTTTCAAACGCTTCATTCAGCCAAGGTGAAAAATTGTCACGAAGTTACATTATTTCACGGAAAGCCTGCGGCTTTCGTCCGTAGTCCTAATTCAATTCAAGAAACCTAAATTTGTTTCATGCATCGGAACAATTACAAATTTCATCACAATC
>JASANE010007225.1:0-110493 GCA_030248225.1 Trileptium ribeirensis | reverse complement strand
ATTGGTTAGGGAATTCCAGTTTTAAAGCAAATGGTTCAGGATGAAAGTTGTTGCTGAAAAGATTTAGGTATATTTACAATGAGTTTTTATTTTCAAAATCATAAACAACAAATACTGGAGTGAAATATATCTTGATGATTTACCGCTTTAAAACTGAAGTAGGTATAAAATTCTATCCCAAAATTAAAGTTACAGGTCTTCACATTGCGTTGGAAAATAACTGGGGTGCGAACAATTTTATTAGCACTCATAAATTTTCATGTCGGTTCTATGCAGCACTCACAAAAGCGCAGGTATAATATCACGGTGCAAGCTTCAACACATTATTCCGAGGCTTAGGCTTAAAAATTCCCGCTTCTAGGTTTCTAGAGACAAAACGTTTAACAACCACTCGAGCTAAAACATTAAATTATTCTCACGGGAATCTTGGCATGGTCCTTTTAATACTGCAAGGCTGCATGAGCTTAGTTCGAAAGCCAAGGTGTCCAGGTTGAATATATACCCTGAAATAGCAATAACTACCAGTGCACATGTTTATATAATTTTTGGGTATCTACTTTGAGGCTGTGTGGATTACAAAGGCCAACTTGCCTATGGAATGGTCAAGTTCAAAATAGCTAGCTAGTGATAGTCATAGATTGATATCTAGACTAGCACGAGTATAGCCCAATTTAAATACAAATAAAAGTAGAATAAGATAACCACTGGATGCCTTTTCAGACGTTTTCGTTGGGTTTAGGGATAATAAACCTGATTTCCAGAGGACAGTCGGTCTTCAGTAGTTTTTAATAAGAACGGTATCAAAAATAACCTATACAGAGGTGTTTCGGTTTTATAAATGCAACGATTTGGTTATCTATAGTCCAGTGTGCATATTTCATGACTTTTCATGGGTTTTTAATGGAATTTATTATTAATGAATTCGATTTCCAAAATATCTGTCTTCATTGTTTGGTTACAAATTGCGTACATGTCATCAAGAATCGTCTTGAGGTTCCGGTAGCGTCAATACGATGGTGTGGGTATCTAGATACTAGCACAAATATTTGATGTGCTGTTAGCTGCTCTCTAGGGTTTAGAGTCGGTGAGAGTTTAGAATTTTCAAGGGATTCAGGCTTCAATAGGTTTAAATGTGGTATATGCATCAAACACGTCCTGTTACATGTGGTAAAACAAAATGATAAATTAAAAATGAAACCACACTCGCTCCAGTTCACCCTCTCTTGCGAAATACTATGATGATGTTTCTACCCCTGCATGATATATATATATTTTATGAGTAGTCTTACATCATGCTTTTCCCTATTACAAAACTAAGGACGCCGCGTTCAATGCTCATCATACCTTCTATATTATCGGCCATCCTATGATTTACGCGTCAAGCCCAACTGAGCAGAACAAATTTCGAATTAGACCCAAGTTGTCGGATAACCTGCTGAAAGTCCATATATGTTCTTGAACAGCCGGCAGTATCGTCTTATATATTGCTTGTAATGTTCAGAGCCATGGCATGTTTGGAAGTAAGTGAGCGACGCGAGTGGAATTTCAACTGAGGGCGCTAGAAGGAAAGATTATGAAAATTTGTTTTGTCTATTTCTGTCTAGAATAACTCATCTTCCGGAGGATGTATGGTTATCTAGAATTCACCGTGCATATTTTACGTCTTTTCAGATATTTTCATATTAGAAGTTTAGGGTCAATGTACTCGATTTCCATATTATAGTCTGTGTTCAGTAATTTTGTAATATAAGCGCGCAGAGCATCAAGAATGGTTCATATATAGGTTTTTATGTGCACCTTATATGTAACTTCGCCCACAATGCGATACTGAATACGATGATTTGGTTATCTGACGTCATGCCTTTTCAGACGTTTTAATGGGTCAGAAGTGAACTGGATTACCGAATATAATATGTCTTCAGTATCTTGGTTATGTATTGCGCACAGGGTATCAAGAATATTCTATGTATAAGTTTTTCGGTACGCTGGATACGATGGTTTGTTTATCTATAAATTAGCACAGATACTTCGTGTGTATTCAGTTGTTTTAGATTGGTATTAGGTCAACATGACTTCATTGGTTTCAATGGGATACGGGTTACAACGGTTTTAGTAAAGTATATACTTCTAACGCAAAGCCTGTTACAAGATGATTACACAAAATGAGATGAAAAAAAATGAAATCAATCTGGCTCCGATTCAAGCTTGCACGACACTAGTTTATTGTATAAGAGCTCAAAGCGCGTCACCATTAAATGTACGTCGTTCAAAAGTTTCACACTGCGTAGCTCTGCCAATTTTTAACCAAATGTAATATTTTAAAGGCTATTGGTTTGTTATGCGTTCTGTGTCAGTTCATTTCTTAGCCAGTATTTTTTGCGTGTACGGTGCAGGGTAAATCAATTTTATACCTGTAGGGAAAAATTCAATACTTTGTTATTTCATCTTCCATACAGTGTTCTGTATTGGATTCCAAATATGAAAGACAAGAACTTATTATACTATCGACTGTTTCATTGAGGATATCCAAAGTACGTCGAAGCTTATTCTGCGTCGTGCGGTTTTTTGAATGTGTGTCAGAAGCTTACTGTGCGTCATAAACTGGTACGATGTGCTTTAATATTATCACGACCGAATAGGATAATACATTGTAAAAATATATACACATACAGACGATATAGAATAGGCGCATAGGCGCAGAATTATGTAGCATTGGATAGGACGTAATGTAACGGCAAATCAGATGAGATCAGGTAGGATTTAACGCATTATAACTACGGATGACGGTAGTGCCAAGATAAATTTTTAATGTTAAAGCTACATGTGCACCGGTAGTTACTGCTATTTCGGTGTATATATTCAAACACCGTCACTTTGGGATCTAAGCTCCTGCAGTCTTGCTCGTTAACATTTGCGAACCTGAAAACTCAACGTGGTATAATTGAACACCGAATAATTAACATTATCACAACCAACGCAATAGTAAGGTCTTGATTCACGTATAAATAGTCTTATGCTATTCTATACGTTAGTAGCTCTAATTATTGCTGGAGTAAAGACAACTTAAAATGAAAAATTCAGGTATTGCCAAGAGTTGAAACACAACCTAGAGATTCACAGAATGACCTGCTAGACTCGCGTTTTGACTAAGTAGTGTTGCATTACATAGCGGAACGTTTGGACCATTGCCGTGTGTTTCCTAAAGAAGGTTGAAACGTATCAGTTGCTATAATTTAAATAAATTGTAATGACCCTAACGTAACCAATAACCGCTCATCGCACTAACGTGGAAATCACATTTGTAGACAGCAGCTACTTGCAAGCATTTGACAGATATTGTCCGCAAAATGAGTTAGTTGCACATCTGGAAGTTTAGATCACAACTAGCAGCCGTATTTCAATCATCCTTATAGCGTATTCAAGCCCCAAAATAAATTAAAAACATTGCAGCAGAAGTTTTCTAGTTTATTGAAAAGTCACGTAAGAACAGAGGAATGATTGACGTGTGCGATTGCCTAGGATAGATCCATCAGTTAATTATTACATGTTCTATTAGTATGTGAGGGCAGTGACCTTTTCTGTTACAAGACATTGCTCGCGTAAATTGGGCGGAAGTGGTGTAGAACATAAAATTTCCCAAACCGCAACACCATACAATACTGTCTCTTTAATTCGACACGCTACGCTTATATCTTCATACATTCAATAATATAAAGAAGTTTATATGTTCTCAGCATTTAGTCGCGGGTCGCCAGTGTAAGAATTCAATTCTGGCTAAAACTCAGCTAAAGCATGTCTATACCATCTCCGAGCCCTAATACTATTTTGATCGTCTTAATTTAGGTTGTAGAAGCGAACATTTGCTTCTTTTGTCCAATAGTTTTTAAGCTTCAACCTTTTATACAAAGATGACTTCATTTTTGCATAAGTCAGCGCCGTCTTTGCGCTTCTACTTCGTATTGAAACAGCGGACGGCTCTACGCTGCGGCAACACAACTTTCGCATCGTTAAAAGATCCTTTTTTGCATATAGTTCGTTGTTCTTATCCTCTTAGAGAGTTCTCGGAGATTTGTATTGACCCACTTGGAGTTTTTTGTGCTTTTCAGCGTAATTAAATTGAAGTTTAGACAAACTGAGAAGCTACGCCCGCTAGCAAATTGGGTATTTGCGCTTGCTATAGCAAACAAAAGTCTCAGCAGTGCTCAAAACCGTATCAATATATATAAACATTTTTTAAATTGAGCAACAGCCTCGTATTAGGTTGTATTCAGACAGATGACATCCGATCCATTGAGACCCTATTTATGGCCGCATTTTATTCAATTCACCCAAGTACGACCCTGTACTAAATGTATGCAGTCTGTATTGTTTCATATTATATTATCTGATTCGGATGTAATAAAATTGTGCATACAATAAGGTTTACGATCGTATCAGATGCAAAATGAACAATGCACATCAAACTGCATGCAAATCAGATCATATATGAGTGGATTAAACTAGATGCAATGTTAACGCGACCTCATGCTTCAACAAATTTGATAATGTACTAATTATACATATATATCCACTATACAAATTAGTACTCTGTTACTTTCGGTCGGGTTGGCTAAACTTTTCGTTCCATTACTTCTACGTCACCTATATCGCTTTTTAAATCGGCTTATGCCACTTTATCCACTAGGTCCAAACAGATTTACAGCACATCTTGAAACGCTACCTTAACTGGGCTTGTCGTAAACCTGGATGTTCGGGTTCCATCCGTGGTACCGGCTCAAATTTGTCATAGATTGAATAATACATAAATCAATTCAGGTATGAAAGAGCTGATTAAAAATTGGTTTTCTCAAAAATAATTCACAATACAAATTCTATATGCCTCCTGGTTAACTTGCCCCTTCTATATTATTGCTGCATTAACCATTGGGTGACTCGACAGCAAGATACCTAACTAAATGATTTAATAGTTTAATGGTATAACAATATCATTGCTAACTGTACATAAATTTCGCGCATATACAACATAAGCCGCTCAACAAAAATTTAGCAGCTTTTCTGACGAACCCTATTTCACATGTACTTAAAGATATTGTGTTATAAAAATTATTTTGTTTTTGCTAAGATTTATTCCATCATCAAGTTGGATGCATATGGCTTTTTGTTCTTGGGCTTTAAGCATATGGATTTCAAAATCAAATCAAGGTCATGAACTGCTAATATTTTAGGCCAAATACCTACTGAACGATATTTCACACGGTACTACCAAGCGTTGATTATAAGTATTGCCACCATCCTCACGAAGAGCTGTTTCCGCTAAAGGGCTAATAAAGTCATCGCCGCGTCTGGGATTTCAGAAGAATTTTACTCTCCGCATCTGCAATCCCTTCGTGCAGACCAGTATTTGACTTCATTTTCAAAAAAAAGAATGCGCTAACTTTCCTCCATTTTTGCTAAAGTTTTTCTCAATTTTGGCCTATTTGACCAATTTTTGTCGAATTTTTTACAAGTTTTGCCACATTTGCCATCATTTGCATCGCGCTTTACTGCGGGTGGTTTGGGGAAGGGCTGCGGAGCCCCGGGGCCACACACATAATAAGTCGGGGCCCTCATACCATAGTTTGTGGGGCCCCTCACATACTAGCTCGGACCTGACCAAAGCCCAATTTGAGTCACAAGTACAAATATGAAATGGTGTATTGCCAATGACTTTTTGATATGAATACAAATAGTGAAGACACATTACAATTTGAATTTAAGTAAGCCGTTGTTTTCAATGCCAATAAAGTATCGTGTTTGAAACTAAAACGTTTCATATTTGACGTGATCACATTTAGTTTCACAAACGATATTTTTACTTACTTGTTGTCGCAGCCGTCAAGCTGTAACATTGTTTTCACCTTTTGTTACACAATGCTTATATTCAGTTATATTGGACAGATGAACTGCGGTGGTTTGTAAATAATTTACAAATCTGCCACTGCAATCTGCATACCGTGCGAAAGTGGCGGATTTGTAAATGTAATAATATTGTGGCAAGCATCTCGGATTTTATAATCGCGTTTAACGCGAACCATTTAGATCTCCCACAATTCACGACGTCAAAAGTTTACATTATCAGCATTACAAGGTTTAAAAATTATATTGTATACCCATCGATTCAGTATAATAAGCCTGTGTTGTAACATAGCAACTGGTGAAATTATAGCTTTAGTAGGTTGCATTTACAGATGGCATAGATGACCTTAAAAATCTGTCATTATGCTGTGACGAAATAGGTATAGTGCTGGAGCCTGACATTTTAACCTGTTAAAGTAATTTGAGTGCTTGGAACTTTAACGCAGGTAGGCTTATATTAGAAAAATGTATTTATGTAATTGACAAGATCAAACACAGAGCTAAGCGTATTAAATGTGACGCTTAGTGATTTGCAAATAATTCAAATGTTGCAGAATGTCTCTAAAGCACAGCTAAATCTGCTAGCTTCTCTCAGTTCGTATTGAAGACAATTACATAGGAAAGCGTGACACAGCAAGTCTCTCAGTCAGAACCCGTGCACTAGAATTTATTTGTAACTTAAGATTAGTTTTGTTGTGTTTTAATACTATCCATACCATAAAAACAGTTGACGACAAAAATGTATCCTTAAACGTATAGGAGTCGGACTCCCGAATCCAAATTTACATAAACTTCTCTACCTTTGTTTTTGTTTTCGACGCACTAACATGTAGCCCGATACGGCTGCTGTACACACATATTTGTTGCAAAATGAATTGCATCTTTTCTGGGTAGTCCAACAATATATCAATGTCGTTGGTATAAGCAGCGTTGGTAAACGGGTTACCGTTTTGATAGAAGATTTTGTCCTCGCCGTGCAGTACCACAGGTGCCATTACCCAGCTAATAGCGTAGTTGAATAGTGTTGGGGCTGAGATGGAACCTCGACGAACCCGGGATCTAGTGGTGAACGAATATGAGAGGTTCGCTTTTACGCATACAGACCTCAAAGATGGCTCGTACAGTATCTTCATAAGACGAACTTATTTGGACGCCGTACCTTCAGCGAGAAGGATGTCATACGGCTATGATTGCCTGGGACGCTGTCAAAAACGACTCTATAATCAAACGAAAGCAATGACTTTTAGTTGCCGAAAATCATGACGGTTTTGCAGAAGTACATTAACGCTGAAAATTTGATCAGTCGTGCTACGTACGAGGCGGAAACCACATTAGTCAAATCAGGTCTTCCCTCATGTCTCTGAACTGGTTGGCGATAACAGCTTCAAGTAGTTCGATGTTTAGAAGCAAGATGCTCCAATAGTTGCCGCACAAACCGTTTTCCGATTTTTGTGAAGCGGTAGGACAATAGCATTTCGCCAACGCTCCGGCATGCATTCTTGTATTCATATCTTTTGAAAGAGACGAGCGACATCAGCGAATAAATATACTCCGAAGTTTTTGAATGATTCAGGTCGAAATCTGTCCTCGCCCGGTGATTAACCATTTACGCAGCGCTTTAATCTCGCTAGAGATTTCACATGTCTCTGGGCGATTCGGTGGGATTCCCTTTATAAAAGCCCAAAATTTGCTCGTTCAGTGTGAACTGTAAGGTGGGCCTCTGTTAAGCAGAACACAGGAATAACGCTGCCAACGATAGAGCTGCTCAGCTTCATTCACAAAAAAAACTTCCTTCTTCAAGTTGTATTATGTCATTTTACTCGCACCTCCTTACACAGACTTTTCTCTGGATTGGAATATAGTTTTATAGTCGCCCGCTCTAGCTGATTCCATTTCGCAACCGATTTAAAGATAGAATCACTAGATGTCGCTCGCAATACGGTCGGCAACACCTTTGCGCAACATGGAACATGTAGGTTTAGGTTGAGCTGTACTTGACGCAGTTTGTAGTCAGCGTGGTGGATGATGTTACCAGATGTACCATTTTTCTTTGGCCTTTGTGGTTTCACAAATATCCGAAGCGCTCAATAATACTGTTGGAAATTAAATTCTAGTCCTATTTGAAGTACGATTTAAACCTTCTAAACCACCGTGAAGTTCAATTTTGAAGTTTACCGGCAACTGAAGGATCGGACAGCTGTGACCTGTCTAATCGAAAAGGTTTGCCTCGGTGGTAGTTGCTCATTTGCATTTTTAGGTTACATTGGAACATAGCCATGATCGCTTATGAGCGAGTTACCGCAGTAGGTTCAACAGTCGGAGATAGATGATTTCGAATTGGTGTTAATATAAACTAATTGATAATATCTTTTTGACGGGGAACGCCACGTTTGTGAACGATGTCTCTTGTGCCAGAAGATAGTATTTGCAAGGAAAAGCCCAGAATGATCAGCGAATGTGACCAAACCGGCTTGTTTGCACAGCGTTTTACGGTGTTGGAAAGGCCCACATATCTTTTGTTCCCTATGAATCGTGTGCCGGTCGAAACGTCGAAGTCGCCGCTGACAATGGCAATCTTTTTTTTGCGAGAGGGAAAATTTCAGGCAAGAGATCTACGAAAAATGTGTACTTGTCTTCCTCAGTGTAAGACATGATTACCGCGTAGTCAACAACAGTCGACTGGTTGCAAGACTTCGCTTTCCGACAGATCTCGGATACTATACTGTTAACAGCTTTCCAGGACACAACTTGTTCAGTTGAGATGAATTTTGCTACAAAACCAACACCACGGAATCCCGACTCGTCAAAAGAACAGAACAGATTATAAATACAAGTGACTTGCTTGAGTATCATGGTTCCACTTGGCAGACGTGTTTCGGAAATGATCCAAATGTCGATGTTTCTGTGACCCAGTAAAGACACGAGCAGTTCCGAACAACCTTTACGTTTTAGGGTTTCTGTTTAGGGCGCTCAGTTCATTATGAAGTGTTTTCTTTTCATGACTTTAGTTGCTGCCGACTTCCCGACTGCCGTTAGTCGAACCGTCAGCACCAACACGGCGCGTGTCGTTTGCCCAGCACGCGGTAGCACTGCGATAAATTGAACCGGATGTGACGTGCATAATGGATTCTGTATTGTGTTGCAGGAGGACTCCAGTCTCTGCAAACTGTGATGCCAGTAGAGCGGTTTTTCTTGTGCTTTTCGAAAAGCCACAACAGACCCTATAAAGTGATGCTTGCCATCAGGAATTACTTGGCACTTGTTCTTAAAGAGGTTTGAAGGCCTCAGAAGGACCAAGACCCGATGTGACCAAAACCCCTGTTTTAGCTGAGGTGCGCATGCTTCCCCCGCTGAGTGTTATCCTCGAAGACTACCACTAAACGCAATGTTGAGACGGGCACCCTGGAAAGATCGTAACTGCGCGAAACAACCGATATAGCCTCACTATTCAATATAATTTCGTATAATAGAACAAGCCGCGTGTATGCTTGTTGATGACTAGAAAATAAATCTGTAGCATTTTTTCGTACGTATCTTGAGCATCATCTGCAAGAGCGCTACTCAGTTCTAAAGAGAAGTGCACCACAATGTGAGTCCGAGCAAACAGTGATGCCGCCTTTCGCTTAATTGACTCGCGGAACATTGCTCTAAGCCTTGTATTCTAAAACCGATGAGGTTTGGACTGAGTTTGGAGGAAACATGAGAGTCCTATGACTAATTACATGTATAGCGAAGAGAAGTTACATCGTAGGTTTTATGTGGTTACAACCAATCCTACAAATTATTCTTTCTTAGTTTAAGCAGTTTAACAAACTGAAAATCTACAAACCTTTAAAAACGTAAATAGCGCGTTTTCAAATGAAATTCAAATGTATACTAAACTTGCTTATTGCAATGTTGCCAACGTATTTGCTCGCGTTTCTTGTCAATGACCAGAACATCAAGAATAGATTAAAGGCCACAAGGCGCTCTTATTCTCTACAATTACAATCAGTACTATTCCTTATCTCGGGCTGTAATTACCGAAAACGAAGCTTTTATAAGTTACCGCATTCGCATAATCGTAGCTTTTGGTAATCATTTTTGCCGACCCTTCACTAGTACCATTGATTTCATCGTATATACAAGTACAACATCCTTATAGTGTAGACTCGAGATGCAACTAATCGGAAAAAAATAATAAAACAATTTAACTATTTTTGCTACCAAAATCTAATGCTTCGACGCTACTGCTGCGTCCCACAAATGTATAACAGATATAAAACAATGAAACCAACGCTTTTAACGCACAAAAATAATCCTATCAGTCTATCCAATACCTGGAGCAGCAAGCATGAATAAGTCAAAAAAGATATAAATAAGCAAGTATAGTCAAAAAGGTAAAAATTTCTGATATCCGGTGTATTTTTGTATTTTAAACTTCAGCTGATAGCTGGGATTTGACAGATTTGACAAAAAAATTTTACAAGTCCAAAGTTGTTGCTCCTGATTGGAGAATGCAATTCCGGCCCAATTTTCCAATCTGATGTCTTTGGAAACAGTGGATACTTAATATATCGGACGACTGCAAAAGGACATAGTATCAAACGCGTTAATGGGATTCCATTTTTATGACAAAAATGCATGCAATGATTAATTTTATGCAAAAACAAAAGTAAGAGCTACCATTAGGCGTCGAACAAAAAATCATGCATCCGCCGTCTGGTTCCCAAGTAGATAACATGATTTTTGCATAGCTCAATGATATTTGAAGAAACTCTGTTCGGTTTTGGTTTTGGAAACTGCGCTATGCTATTTGCTTACACTTTTGTAGTTCAATTTAATGAAATTTATGCACCCACAAAGCTACAAAAGCCTTAAGTGCATTTTTACCGCTGAATCAAACTATATATTTTTGATTATATACCATTAATTATATTAGCTGTCGGTAAGGCAATGACAGTCGTGTTGCTCGAGGGCAACTGTCGCGAGAACTCAAGAAATAATAGTTGTGCTCTACAACATTTTTGGATCTGCGAATTTTTATATTTTCAACTTCACAAAACTTTTTAAAGTTGTACACAAAAATTTAGCCGGGTTCTTCCGGTGATTTAAGTGCAATTCGAGAATTTTTCAATACGGACCTTGAACATGATTTCTTATTTTGAGCGCAAGAAGAATAACTAAACGTTTTCTTTCGCAATCGGCAATGCATCATATACATTTTAGTGCGTTGTGTTTCATGGTTTCGTTTATTTTTATTGTCATATAGCGCTAGTGCAAATTGAGAATTTAGTGCCAGTGTTTAGCGTAACAATATTCACTTCGCAGAGTGATAGTGTATGTCTGCCGTATACCAACTTTACTAGTGTAGCTTCAGCAATACGAGATAGTTTTAAGTCAAAAGTCGTGTATATCTTTTCCATTAACCCTTTCTCGGATGAATTATTGTGTATTTAGTACAATAATGAGCAAACATTTGCCGCAACGATGGACAGAAATAGATCTTTTCGACGAGCGCCTCGCAAGTTAGCCACTACGCTATTTAGAAACCGTGGTTCGGCTCCTTAACGAACCTCACAAAGCGATCGAAAAACAAGACAGATACAAATGGACACCGCAGGAACAACCATGTATGTGCATCGCAACGTGATGTACACTGTCACACATGAGTAGCTGCATGCGGGAAAGGGTTAAACAGTTATGTGTATGCAGCCTGTGAAAAATATAATGAGCAGATACTGCATGAAATTCTATTGAACATAGATATTGTCTACGTATGCATACATATATTTACGTTAAATATTATGTGTGGACAGGGGTGAATCCAGGGGCCGAAAGCGGCGGTCGCTTCGCCAAGATCGGCAAGCATTGAGGAAAAGTTTTTCCCTGTATGTAAAATGTGAAAAAGTTTTGGGGCTTCTCGTGGAATTCTTTCCTGAGTACATTTGTTTTTTGTTTGCCTCACCTCGGAAATTTTATCTTATAATGTAATTGCCGTATGTCTGTCTGTGTGTCTGTGTGTGTGTCCCAAGTTTTGGATTTGTCACATATTTTTGATCATAAATTTTGAAACTGTTTATGGATTTTTATGCGGTTTTTGGGTAGGAAATCGACATGGGAATGCAGGGACAATATTTTTGGGCACCCCTTAAGTTTTTTCATAACCCACCCCCTTGAAATAAAAAATAGTGTCATTTTATACGTTTTAATGGTGTAACTTTTCAACTGCTTCATGGATTTGACGAACGTTTTTTGTTTCATTTCTTTAAGACGTGCCGGAAGTATCGACGAACTTTTGCAATGAGGATGTACCCCCTAATTGGGGGACCCCCAATTAAACTACCTTATAATGTAATTGCCGTATGTCTGTCTGTGTGTCCCAAGTTTTCGGTTTGTCACATATGTTTGACCATGACTTTTGAAACCGTTTATGGATTTTTATGGGGTTTTTGTTGGATAGGGCATCGAATATGTGAATGCACTGACACTATTTTTGTTTTTTCACAACCCACCCCATTTGAATTAAAAAATAGTGTCATTTTATTGGTTTCCATGATGTAACTTTTCAACTGCTTCATGGATTTTGACAATCTTTTTTTGTTTTATTTCTTTAAGACGTGCCTAAAGTATCGACGAACTTTTGCAAATGGGATGTACCCCCTAATTGGGCGACCTCCTTTTAAACTATCTTATGATACTGTTTTCGACATTTTGACACATCCTTAAGGGTATGATACTGTTTTCGACATTTTGACACATCCGTAAGGGTGTAATAGTGTTTTCGCTATTTTAACACAACCGTGAGGGGGTAATGTTGTTTTTATCATTTTAACACATCTGTAATGGGGTAATGTTGTTTTCACCATTTTAACACATCCATAAGGGTATAATAGTGTTTTCGACATTTTGACACATCCGTAAGTGGGTAATAGTGTTTTCAGTACTTTAACATGCCCGTAAGGTTGTAGTGTTGTTTTCATCATTTTAACACATTCATAAGGTCGAAATGCTGTTTTCGGCATTTCGACACATCCGTAAGGGTATGATACTGTTTTCGACATTTTGACATATCCGTAAGGGTATGATACTGTTTTCGACATTTTGACACATCCGTAAGGGAATTTGCAATAGTGTTTTCGCTATTTTAACACATACCAAACGAGGGATGAAAAAACAGAGTAAGTTTGTATTATTTTATAAATGTCATAACTTAAAAAATACTGTTTTTCAGAAAAGCGCGGGCCGCAGGCCTACTCTGCCATACTACCGGCGCGAAGCGGGTATCTACGGGCGATATGTCACACAAGACTATGCCACTCACCAGCTTATGCCCCTTTAGCTAAACGCATGTCGCAGCGCATTTCGTAAAATATTTAACAAATTACATCCGTGGAACATCATGAACTATTGCTATTTCCTATGCCACCACTTATTAATCGGTTACGTTATACAGTAGCAGTTATAGACTGCATGAAAAAAGCGAAACTGACTGTATTTATATCAAGCTGCAAACCTGCATTACAGAAATTATTTTTCGATAAACACTAACATTTTCACATAAAGGTCTACAGGTTTTGCTCGCTTGTTGTCGAACGAACCAATTTCGAACCCTCTTAGCTTGTATCAATTAAAAATGTACAGTATTTTATGCCGCTTTTGGCCCATGTCAATTTTAGAGGCCGAAGTATAATGCATGCCATGCTTTTCTCGATATACTAAGCCTGAGCCTTAGTCTTAGCCTAAGCTGAAGTCCCTATATGAGCCATGTACTAAGCCTAAGCCTAAGTCGGGGGGCTCCCGCCCCCAAACACCTCGCTCTATGCTGTTATTTTTTCTAACATTATAACATCCGGCCCCTAAAATTGACATGGGCTCCGTTTTTTATTTAGGTCAGAAAACCTTTCTGATATCAATCACCTTTTAAGATTCTAATTAAGGACAATGAACCCAATGACATTAACTAGCTTTTCTAAAGTTCATATTTCGCGAAGAATGCTGGGGACGTTTTGCGAGAGATCTGATATTTATGCCGACAAAAGCAGCAAATATAATTTTTATATTTTAAAATATGCTGACTAATAAAAATAACTATTAACTTGCTTATGCCTTATATATAACTAATTGCGTGCGTTTCATTGTCGGCAAATGTTTCATGTTTACATGGTCCGTCAAGTTCACAATGAATAACGAAAACTCATGAAATATCAAATCGATTTATTTTCAAACGTTTTTGCTTCGTCGCTTGCGTTTTTATTCAAATTTAAATACCTCAGTCCTTTTTCTAAAAAGACTCGTTAACAATGCCGTTTCTTAAAATGTTTACTTTTCAGCCTATTGTGGGTAATTATTTAAAGGTTTAACGCATGCTAAATTCCTATTTTAGTCGTGCTGTATTTAACTTAGTTTTGCATTAGTTTAATGGTTGAGAACATACATCTGTTTAGTTCACTCTTGTGTTTTAATGCCTTTCATTTTAACGAGTTGTCATTAGTTTTAGATTAGATTGCTTCTGAATGGTTCATATTTCAGCTGTATTTTATGAAATTCAACGAAATTATAGTAATTTAAGTAAAGATTAACTGACTGATATGTACGGATTTTTATCTTGGAAAAAATCGAAAAATTTTAGTGAATTGTCAATGTACAGATTTTATATGATACCCCTAGAAATATGAATGTGGTGGATAGGTTACATATATATCTTAAACGAGGTTAGGATTTACGTATACTTGTTTATAGGTGATAGGGTGTAGAGGGTTTACCCCCTAAGGCATCGAATCGTTTCCCCTGGCGCTGAAGGCCTCACACGTCCTAGCGTTCCGCCGCCGCGCACCGTACCACCATCCCCCCCGCCCCCGCGACACGCGCGCCCGCTAACCCTCCTTGGGATACCGAACCGAAAGCCCATTCCCCCAATGCACTACTGTACGCTACCAAAATTAAATTGCGTGTCATAGTAGTTAACAGCTCTTATCATGATATCATATTGGAAAACGGGATTGCGTAACCCTGATATATTATGACGTGGAAATAGCAACCGCATACCTTAGTGTGCAGAAATGTACTGCAACGGTTCTGTTAGCTGTCGAATTCATGTAACAATTTGCTCCAATATCTATTTTTCTACCCAAATTATTGCATAGCCGAAAGCGATATAGCCAAGACAAACGTACAGCAGTTTCACTATTTTGAATGAACAACGAGGTGATTATTGAAACACAGACTGCTGCTACGAAATAAAAAAGGGTTATGGAACGCGTGCATCTTTCAATTTAATAAAAGTGAACTAAAAATGCTAGTGGGTCGAATTTTTTACTACCCTTTTTATAAACTTGGTCTTATAACTTTATAAACTAAGCTTATTGCTGTTAGTTATGCTCTACCCGTTCTATTTTATGAAGACTATGATATTTGCATAATTTCAAACCTTTTTGGGAAACGCACACCGAAGCTTAATGGATTCCTAATGCAGGACACATTTATAAAAACATAGCCTAATCACTCAATACGTTTTCCAAGCAATCCAGTTGTTAGATGTTCAACGGCAATGCCGTTTGTATCCTGTATTTTGCATTTTAATTAGTTTTGTTGGAGACAATACATAGGCTCATGTCGTCCAGTGACGTAACCAGATTAACGTAGCGCCGATTACAAGATAAACCCGAAAACTTCTTTGCCGCCACATTAGATCCAGTTATGAAATGAATAAATGGCGAAATTTTGACGATTGAATACGATTTTCAGCGAGCAGAACTATCAGAACTTAAGCATAAAAGATAGGGGTATTCTGATTGAAAATTTGACTCAAAATTAACACACTTCGAATTACATTGGTGACTTTCATTTAAAATTGGAATGCGTGGACCGCGCGTATGCACCTAACACGATGGGTTATCAAAATTATCAAAATTAAGTATTTAACGTAAATTGCTGAAGCAAATAGCGCTGTAGATGTTTTCTGTTTACATTAACAGCAATTATGCGTGATTTATCAAATTTTTAGTTTTGGAAAGTGATTTTTAGAAAAATATGTTGTTAATGTTTTGTATGAAGAGATGGCTTCCCGTGGAAGAAAAAAATTTACCAACAAAAATTAATGCACGCGGAGCCCAAAATTTATGAGTCCGCATATGGAGGACCCGCTTGATATCAGGCGGAACCAAAAATATAGGCGGCCAATCTCTCTAATTTGAAAAAGTCGCCAATAAATGATTTTTCCTTTTGGAAATTTATGATATTGTTTTCGAAACGGCTAAACTTGAGAATGACCTCGGTGACATTGCATAATCAGTAAATTAACATCACACAACTTTTATGTAATGATTAAACTAATATAGAACAAATCGCTAGATGTTCCATAAATAGTAGAAACCCAGCGGTACCAGCAAAGCATCTAGTTTATTGTTTTCATTAATTTTTAACATTCATAAGCATAAATTAAATATTATTTTCTAAGCAGAGTTCGATTTTCACCCCGCGTGTTTTTAGAAGCAACAAAGATATTAACTGACACGGTAATTGTGAATATCCGATATTACTCCAAGTGTCAGAGCCAAACACAGTACAACAAAAACGGCATAAAGCCGTGTTTATTTTGCAAAATATATCATATATTGCTCATATATAAGTTTCAATTCAATAATATAAACTTTTAACTTCATTTAAAACATAATATTACGTATTGATTCGGATAAAATAGTTTTATTATATATTATTTTTATATCAAAATTATATGGCAACTACGACTTTTGAAATGATAAAGAGAACTTGTTCACAATTTTAGTGACGGCGGCATTCTTGTTTGCGACGTTCGTCTTGTCTCCAATGACTTTTATTTCTTGGCTTGCAAAAACAGAAAGAAAAAACCCCCGAACCCCGCTGCGTTTTATTTGATGTCATTTGTTTATTTCCAAAAAAGAGCTACTGCTTGCTGTCGTTCGATTCATGGCTGCGATGTGACGCGCTTTTTGGTTACTCGTTAAAAATTATGGTCAATCGGCAACCGAAATACCCCACACAGCTTATAAAAGTTATATCTAAAATTTAGACAACTGTAAAAAAAGGCAATTCTGCGTATGATCCATTGGCTCGCATCTCGATCGAATGGGCGGATGCATTTCCGAAAAGTAAACTGGAATCAAAGCTACTCAGTTTCATTACTACTTAGGTTAGGTATTATGGGGTCAAAATATTAAGTTACACATTATCACTTCTTGATCCTTATTCTTCTAATAATACCCTATCCTTCCGTAATGTATCATTCATGTGTTTGACGCTACTGTATTCAACATTACCTGTTATGCATAAGCAAACTTAACTTGTGCCCCCTACCATCCCCTTTCGACACTATGTACAAAACGCTGTTAGCGAACAAAAAATTTATTGTATTAGCCAATTCCAAATTTCAAAATTTCCGTTCGCGAACGCAAAGCGACTGATTGCGAAACGGTGTAATTTCTGTTCGCTAACACAATGCACCTATTTGCTATTTGGCCACAAATTCGTTTCACAACGCACAATGGGGCAAGTAGCATTCCGCATTTTTCAGTAAGCCAACACATTTCGTTTTATTATTGATAATACGTGTAGTTCGCGAACTTAACATGTGATGTGCAGATTTTAAAATATTAAACGGGGAATTTCCGTTCGATAATAAAATAAAAATTTTCCAGTTCAAATGCGAAACGGTCATAAATCTGTTACTTAACGTTTTTAAAGTAATTGTTAATAGGGCACTTGTCTGTTACTTAACGTTTTAGACGTGTTGCCCAAAACCTCAATTTCATGTTCTCTGTTATGTTGACGGATGGCTGGTATACCGAGCAATCAATCGCCAATCGCTTATGACAAAATGGGATGTTAGGGGCGTACCATAAGTTTACTCTTGCATTATGGCACACACTCCAGGTAATTTTATTACAGGTAAAAACTGGATCGCTATTTCTTATCCATCATACTTTTCGCGTCTCCACCCATAAATTTCAGAAGGAATCTACTGGAATGATAAACATTGCGATACGTATACAACTTATGCCTAACGGTAGCCCGTCAGTAGGCGATCGCAGCAAACTAGTAAGGTGCAACTTGGTGTGTAATTACTGTAACCTGGTGACATAAGTTAAATATATTATCAAAGAAATTTTGCTACTAGAGTTACAAATCAGTAGGAACTGGTATTTAATAATTAAAATGGTTATGTTCATTAACGTCAGCTTAAGTTGTAACAAGGAGAGATAATTTAGATTTTAACTAATTATAATTTAACCGACACAAATTAAAATTCTCATTTGTTTGTTTTGCCGGCAGAATATGTGCATGAGGTTTCATAGAACTAGTGCAAAACGTTACATCAAATCGGTGCGTTCTTATTGCTGTCATCACAATGGATGTAAAAGGGTACGCTAGTGTGATATTGGCTATTTATCACACAGAATATGCCATTTCTACTCCAATCGTTATTGAAACAAGTACATAACGCGCAATTACTCAGCTTATTATGTAATGAATGACCGACAACAATTTATACAATGGTTGGGAAAATCCGGGAGTAGTTTATGAAATATGCTCCAAATTTTAGCAGTCACCCTTATTATTTACTGTTGTTAAGGTATTCTAAGAAAAATAAATAAACACCAGTATAGATATACATATTGGCTGTGTTACCAGTACCACAGTCAATCCTGATATTCGTTCAAAAGCAATACAGAGCAGGGATATGCCGAATAGCATAGCCCGCTTGAGTACCGAGACTATTCTATTGAACATTTGTCTATTTTGTAAGTAAATGTATTATATATTGCGTTAAAGGTATTTATATTTGTCACAAATTAATCAGTAGTAAGCGCACTAGTAGAATGTCTACATTAGACCAGTATTTCAAACGACCTCACTTGGGCCCAATCGCCATTTCGAACGGGGTTGCGCCACTAAATTCCTAGCGAACCAAATAATTTTTGGTAGCTTAGGCCAAGATTAAAATTTCGACCTGATAACGTTTTAGCAGCTATACATTTAAAAGTTTTTTGCAAATAATAAATTCCCGCTGAGTTACAGCCATAAGGACTAAAGTTACTAGCTCGACGTTAAGTAAAATGAATAAAATGTAATATCAGCTGCACTGTAAAGGACACAATTATGATCTGAATTGAACTAAAGTTTTATGAAATTTTGAAATAAATTTGACACAAATTATTTTACATGTTCAATGGAAAAAACTAAAAATGACCAAGATAAAGTCTTCGGGTATCTTATGGCATTAAAAATTAGAGATTCAATTTTATGCGTATTTGTAGACACAGATGATGCGCAAAATGGGATTTCGTTTCTTAAAAAAATTAGATTTATTTCATTCAATACTTTTCAGTTATAAACGGATCAGCGAAATGTGTGATTACTTACGGACATAACCATAATGGCATGTAATTAAAAAATTTCAATATATTTCGTAAAACATTTACGAATGTATACCTGCTGCACTTAATGTTTTAGTATTTGCGTGGTACACAACAAATAGAACAAAAATGTAGAAAGATGAATAGTTAAAAATTATTAGTTTATCGTGACGGCGCCAGAGCCCATTTAAGCCACGAATTAACTTTAAGTCTAGTAAAAGTATCTGAGCAGACACAGATTCCTAACGAAAAAGCATATGCCAATACGTATCCACAGACCATTCAGCGTTTAAAAGTAAAATATCCGATTCCGAGGAGTAATGTGTTGCAATAAATTTTTTAATTACTTTTTCGACAAAATTAAATTCGTTACACGAAGACGGTTGAAATCATAGTCAAGAGTATCGAAACATCGCTAATGTAACATTGGCCACTAGACATCCTAACGGATATAAATCTAGCAAAACAGTCCCGAATGAAGAACATAATACAGCACTTAGTCCGCCTAAACGTTTATACTGCGTTAAAAACTTGTACTTTTGGAGTATACATGATCAGGCTTGCATCAATCAACGCTGCGAAAGTAATACCGAAACGCGTTTCAGCATCACACATTAAAAAATTTGGAAGACTCGCCACTAGGGTGACCTATGCGTTCAAATCTGTGATTATTAAAGCGCCGTACAAACATACCTGAATTTGGACTCAACCGCACGGTTGTCAGAAATAGTCAGTAATGCTGCATTAATACCTGTAGCTGGAACCAAGTGTACCCAACTCTTCCTTTGCAGCCTTCAGATTGTAAACTTAATGCTAATTGCTTCTTATGGCTGTGTAAACTAAGCCCAAGTTGTTTTGCGTTAGGTATCTATTCAACAACCGTTATTCTTTGATTGACTAGAATATATTTCCACATCCATGTCCGCACTGACAGATAGATAAAAAGATGTCAAAATCATCGTTATTTTGAAATATTGCAACATGCATTTAAGTAAAGTAATCATACTTAAGACCACAGCCGCGCTTTTAAATCAGCGCTCTGTTTCAAAAACTTTTTTGCATTAATGAGGCCAGAATTATTCTTTAATAAATAAGGGTCCAAATCAACAAATTTGTATAAAGCGAATAACATAGATATTTGTCCATAATAAATTAATCAATGTATAAAGTATAGCAGTGTAAATATTTCTGTATAAACACTCTTCAATTCACGAATTACTTTGTGTGTCTTACAAAGTTTGCTAACTTCGAACCAGCTTTACGATTCGATGCCGAATTGCATAATTATAGAAATGCTTTGACTTTCTAAGAAGCTTTATTGCTGGGTTTAACTGAAATCATCGCAAGGCAAGCAAGCAGGAACGCAAATGCAAAACGTTACAACGTACAAGAATCTCGATTAACGCAACGGTTCGCACTCAGCACTCCTCTATCCGGTAACATCTAGTATTACTACGTTAAGATTTTAACCCGAGTAACCACTGTTTTGTTTTATTTTTCCGTCTATTTCAACATTAGGGGCCGAAGTATAATGCATGCCATGCCGTTCCGATATACTAAGCGTAAGCCTTAATCTTAGCCTAACCTAAGCTCCTTATATGAGCCATGTACTAAGCCTATGCCTAAGTCGTGGGCTACCGTTCCCCGAACGCCCCGCTCTAAAGCTGTTTTTTTCTAACGTTATAACGCCCGGCCTCTAAACTTGACACGGCATCTTTTTCATCTAACTAATCCAGGAAGTTTCGCCTAAGTTTGGAACCGTATTACGTGAAATTGAGTTGTATGACATTTATTGGGAAATATGAAACTGGCTTAGTTAGATCACTAAACTAACTTAGCCAGATTCAGCATTAATCTCGCATATTTTAATACTCGCATTTTAATACTTATGCATTATCGTTGGCTATAGCCACATATTTGCATTTGTTAGTAATGGTCCACGACACGAAACGGCTTACACAGGAGGCACTGTGGCGTACAAAACTTCGCCACCTTGGAGACCCAGTAATATTCATCTCATTGACTCACTTTCTCTTCTTATATTAGACCGTTTTATTCACTGTTGTTTACACATGTTTGCAGATAAAAAATGAAGTAGACACCACTATGCCTCAAGCTGTAATATTTCATCACACGGTCGTTTCCTAAACTGTGATCAAATAATATTGAGCGCTTATGTGGCTATCTCAGCTAGTTATAAATTTTTTCACGGTTTAGTAGTCACATGTGAAAGAAATTGAAATTTATTCACATGCACAGTTGCTTGCTGCGTTCTAGAAGAGGGTTATAATTTACATATCCTCAATGCCTACGTTAATTGTCTAGTTCTCACACAAATATGTTTTTGCACAAAATACTTCGTGAAATAATATTTATTAACGACATAATTAATCCATCTATAATTGCTTAACATTGCCGGTTTACTATAGAAAAGATTTTATTGATTTAAAATAACACAACTCTGATTTGAATCAGACCTTCATTTTTGAGTTGGCAGAATCAAATAGATGGGATTGAGTTTGATAAGATTTCATCTAAATTTGGGTCCTATTTCGGTTCGCAAAATTGATAGTAGTGAACTCAATGATAGAAAAAATCGTTACTGTATTTAATTCTAGAATACATTTTCCATATCACTGCTCACACTTACAGCCGTTTACGAACTTTTAAAATATCTATATGCGCTTGTCTAGGACTAAAAGCTATTTTCGCGACATGATTCAATTGAGAGGCGCTAATTCATGCTTTGACTTTTTCTGTCGAAGGAGTTATCTGTGTGATTTCATGCATTACCGCTTATGAAATACAGCGTTTGTGCTCAGTGAACGGCATGACTCAAACTTTTTCTTTAGTAAATTTTGTATGTGGTTTTATCACGACCCATCTGTTTGTCCTAGGCGGATACAGAGGTGTGTTAGGAAAGGGGGCTGGGTGGATATGCTCTCTCGACCTGTGCCACAGAGTTTTAGCGGTCTGTCAAATTGTCCACCTGCTGCACCAAACATAGTTGCATACCAGTGGCGGATTGAGCGTCGCCGTAAGGAGGCGCTCTCAGTAGGCACTTACTCACTCGCAGAAGCCAAGCTTTACTTCCACTTCGACCGCCAAACCAGTAAGGATCCGCACCCGTCGTCTCTTATATCACCAACTCGATGATAGTTTTCTACCACATGCCGAAACGACAAATTCTAACTATTCACGGTTCATGATTACGGGCAGTATATAACATGCCAAATTTTGAATTCCCGCCCCGTACATGTTTATTTTTGAAGTGTTCACTAAGCATTTGTTTTGTTTGTTAAAGTGTGCGCGATTGTTTATATTGTATTTATGCTCTTGGTAGTTTGCATAGCTGCCGGAAAAAGTTTGGCGACCTATGTCTGGATGCACAAGTTATTAGTGGGTGAATCCCGCACGACGAAGTGGGTGAATCCCGCACAACGCCTTACAGGCTCGCCGATTAGTCTACAGATAAACACTTGTTAATTCAGACCCTCGCGAGATGCCGTCGTCAGCATTTGCTGCCGTCAAAGATTTCCTAACGAGAGATAATTCTCGCTCCAATGCTCGGTTTCTCTGCACCGTGAAACGCGAATCAGGCAACATCGTGCCGCGTCAAACACCTATAGATTATTTAACTGTTCTCTACACCAAGTCTGCTCCGGGAATACTACAAAATGCCGATATAAGAAATTCTGCTTACGAAATAATATTTTCAGTGTGAAAGTTTTCGAATTAGCTTGGATCCCCACCCAAACATGGTGGTCGGGAGTGGGAACATTTTGATAATTTCACCCCGGTCGTATTTTCTTCCCCCACACAAATAGTCCCACCACCGAACACTTACATTTAACTTATCATACCATCAGCCAGGGTGAATCGTGTAGTCGGGATTCGTCATATAGTATTTAGCGATCACCAAATCAGTATCTCATTGTTGTTTATATTTCAAAATGATGTGTTCCCGCGACATTGAGAAAACTTTCCGGAGTCAGACGATGATTTGCTCCCAATAGACACATCTACAGGAACATAACTCACCGAATTTTTGATATATCAAGGTCAGATTAAACTCAGTTTAACCATATCGATACCGAAATTTTAAATATATTAGCAGAAATTACCGATAGCTAAACCAGCTCCTGCACAGCACTGCTATCTGTTATCATGAATTTAGACAATGGGACGACTTAAATGTAGCGCCGGAGCAGCCACTCCCCATACCCCCAAATGGGTTGCCCACCCTTCAGAGCCCACCACCAGGGCAAGGAAAATCTATTAAAATCCGCGTGAATAGTTGCATCGTTAGGATTGCACTACCACAACGAGAATCTAAAAGCAGAGGGACTTTCCAGCAGACTTCTCAGGCATCTCTTTTATTTTCTGTCAGTCACCTGTGCGCAGACAGGATTATACAAATATTATTCAAACATTCATTGAACGAAATTGAAACGAATTCGGCTTTAATGGTTGAAGTTAGTATAATCTGACAAGAAACTAGGTTTGTCGTTGCTTCAATGATCTTATGAACAGAATGCACGGTTTCGAAAATGGGAGGCCTTCACCCTGGGACTTTGGGAGGCCCACTCTTAGTTGATCCGGCACTGCCTAAATAAAGTCGCAGTGTAAGGAACAAACCAACAAGTTTGGTAGGACACAAACAAATTTCAAAAATATTGGTATTTTGGAGCATGTAGGCGATAAAATCCTAAACATTGTAAAATAAATAACGAACTATGCACTTATGTGCGCAGACTTCTTGAAACCGCCCATATAAGTTTCACAATTAAACTTTCAAAACATCAAACGATTGCGCTATGCAATAACAAACCGAAATTGTTTTTCATGGTTTTTCTTTTATTAATGCGGCACTTGTGAATGTTGTCGCTTGAAATTCAGCGTTCGCTTCTGTTGGGCGTTGTGTGCCGTCATTCTTGATCAATCGAATCGTGTAAATAATTAAATTTAAACATGATATATACGCCGACACGTTTTATATTTATATATAATTCCTCTGAAATCAAAAATTAATATTGAAGCAATTTCTGCAATTGATAAGCATATTTTATTGAGGTAATATATCTGAGTTCTTTATGTCATTTAGGCGGTATCGTAGTATTGTATAGTTTCGTAATTAGTATTGTTACTATTATTATATTTCTATATCGCCTGTGGCATTACATCAGCTATGCTATCGATGATTTGGTCGAAAATTGTGCTATAGTGAAACAATGTTTTCCTGTTGTGAAAATGTTTTCCAGGTGATTTTACTGGTGACGTACGTACTTATTAAGGTAAGCAGCCCAAAGTGATCTAAACGTTTGAGACAGAAAACAGTTGTAATTGGCTTTTATGAGTACCAAAGGTTTCTCCAAATGCTTGAGTCTAGTGTATGCAGGATAATATGTTATTAAAGATACAGCCGATATGGTATTCACCACAAGTGTGGTTTCCTATTAGTCTATACCCGCGATAGATTATCTCAGTTTACGAATTAGAAATTTTATTTTAACCTGCTGGGTCAGGTATTAATTCAAGAGATTCAACACATCGCAGTAAAATGGTTTTCCTCGCGTTTTAAACCACGGTGTATTTCGAAGTAGAATAAATTAAATGCATATAGGCAAATACTAATTACGTATTGTGGAACATAATAGTTGCAGATTATATTTATCAGTTCTTCCACAGTATTGAATGCATTCGAAAGTTAGAGTTGCCTATTTATCACAATGTGCAAAATGCGGTCCTCAAAACTTGTATAAAATGTTATTTTAATGTCATTTTTTGGTATAATTAACAAATTTTTGTAAAACTAATAAAAAATGATATTTTGAAAAAGCGTTTTATGAAAAAGTTATATAATTTTTTCAACGCATAAAGTGTACAACTACAAGTGAGATAACGAAGCTGATTACTTTAAGGTAATGGCTATGAGACAGTTTGTATCGCACTGTGTTGTGTTAAGTTTATTTCAATCAAACAAAATCAAAGTATTTTTATTGGCTCAATCACACTGAAAAATTTCAAAATTTATTGTTCATATAATTTTGTGCTGCATGTTAAGTGTGATATTGGGTTGACGCCTAAGGCGTTCAGTGAAACCTGATTTTACCCCCTGAATAAAAAAATTTAAAATTCAAAATTTTTGTTCACGGAGTTGCCAAATTTTGTAATGGAATACTACATATTAAACAAAACTTTATACAGACTGTGCATGCAAAAACCTGAAATGAATCTGAATGAAAACATTTTGTTACTTATACCGCACGACGTTGTATTTTCTAACTAAATTTTGTGTGTATAGCACGATTGCGCGAATGATGTTGTTCGCATGATTCGAGAGAAGCCTTAAGGCTCCTAGCAATACCTTCGAAATAGCTCATTGGTTTCTGAACCCATCATTTGAGCTTAATACCTCGCAGCGACCTATAATTGTTTTATCGGTACTCGAAATGTAAATCAGTTCAGGAAGTAAAGTAAATGGTTAATGGAAGTAAGCTGCAAAGAGAGCTTTCATTGCCAGCAGACTGAAAACATATATTAAGACATTCACTGTATTGTTAGAACGCGCCTGTGCAACCTTTTATAAAAATGTTGGCCGTACAAAAGTATTTGATATTAATTATTCTATATAATCAAAGTTCTGAATATAATATTGTAGGAAAAGACCAATGGCGAATAGCTATGTACTACCAATGAGCTAGTATTCTTAATAACATAACACTCGGCATCCCGTATATGTTATATGCACATCCTCTATATTTTTATATTTTCCACTTTTGTACTACAAAGAAAATGTGTATTGCCACATCGCTAACAGGTCAATTAACACAATAATACTTGACAATAGTGCCTTAATATCATTATTATTAACAATCGGGGCTGTAGAAAAGCGAATAACGATTTAAATTTCGATAAACAACCACTAGATGTTTAAGAAAAATGAGTTCCAACAGGTTCTCATATTAGTGGTTTCTATGATTCCAGTATTATGTCATTAGTAATGCAGCAAGTTGGCAAAACGATCTTAAAAATTGCTTCCTGATAAAAGTTCTTTTCGTGACTCTCCGAATTACCTGCATAATTGGCTACAAAATTATGAAAAAATAGAAAAATTATGGATTGACCAAGGCTCAAATTAACAACCAGACGGCTATAAGTCAATCATCTAGCCAGGCAGTGCTTTAAATTTATGCACATGATGCCTTATTCTATTCCCAATATATAAATTATTAACAAATTTCCACACATCGCATTATTTATAGAGTACACCCTTGTCTTGCAGCGTAGATCGCTTGCCGTTTTTAAGTGCTACTCGACGACAATTGCCGATAATAAAAATTGAATTCATAAAAGATCTGCTTGTTTATTACGCATCTTACCCGGTGTCATAACGCGGAGCCGATCTAATGTCGCGTTGCCTTATCTTCTTGATTTGAAAATCGTCATTTATAGCATTTAGAATGTTCATGGATATGAACCAGTCGTAGTTAATAATCTATAGATAGCTCTGATCATATATTGCCCTCTGATCATATAGCATATACCCTGTTTCATAACATGAACCTGACCTGATGTCGCGTTGCCTTAGTTTCTTGATTTACAAATATTTGTAAATAACGTTTGCAGAGTCTACGGGTATGAGCCAATCTTGGTTAATAATATGTAGATAATTCTGATCATACATTGCGCGTCTTGCCCTGTTTCGTAACATGAAGCTGATCTGATCTCACGTTACCTTTTAGCTTGTTTATTTACCAATCGTGGCAATTCATAACGGTTGCAACGTTCACAGAAACGAACCAATCATAGTTAATAGCTTGTAGATAACTCAGATCATTTATTGCATGGCATACATTGTTTAATAACATGCAACTAATCTGATGTCGTATTGCTTTAACTTCTGGATTTACAAATCTTTTAATTTATAACGTTTGCAATGTCCACAGATATTAACCAATCACAGTTAATCTGTAGAGAATTATGGTCGTTTATTACGTGTTATACCCTGTTCCATAACATTAAACTGATCTGATATCGTGTTGCCTTAACTTCTTGATTTGCATATCTTTGTAATTTATAACGTTTGCAAAGTCCAGGTGTATATATGTGCTGAGAATAGTTAATAACCTGTAGATAATTCTGATCATTTACTACAGGTCATACCCTGTCTCATAACATAAAACTGATATGGATATCGCGTTGCCTAAGCTTCTTGATTAACAAACCTTTGTAATTTATAACGTTTGCAACGTCCACGGGTATAAACCAATCATCGTTAACAACCTGCAGATAACTCTGATCATTTATTACACGTCATAACCTGTTCCATAACATGAAACTGATTTCATGTCGTGTTGCTTTAGCTTCTTGAATTACAAATATTTGAAATTTTTAATGCTTGCAAAGACAACGGATATGCACCAATCATAGCTAATAATCTGTGGAAACCTTTGGTAATAAATAACGCGTCATAGTCAGTTGCATACATGAAACGGAACCGATTTCGCTTGGCGCTAACTTCTTGAATTACACATACTTGTAATCTATTAAGTTTGGCAATCCCATGGATATGTATCATTTAAAGGAAATGTACAATTATAAATTATTTTATATCCTAGTGGCAATAACAGTGATATTATTGATATTAATATAAGGTGTATAAGATTGTTTGTAACTCAATATTTTGTTACAAATCAAAAGCTTGTTCATACTGTGTACGATCCGATCCGTTCCGATCCGATCCAATTATGCACATTTTTAACGAATCCGAATCAGATGATGTGATATTAAACATACAGTCAGAATACATATCGTAAACGTAGATGCAGAATTTGGTTGTATGCGATCCGATTAGATCGGATGCAATGTGACCACAAATTTGATTAGATCGGATCGAAGCGGATAAATCGAAGCGGATTCGATCATGCGTAATGTGAGCTCGGCCAAAACATAGCAACATTGAGCCATTGATCTAGTTTGACCCGTCATCGGTAAATGGCTAGCGTCATGTTTATTGTCAACGTACGAAGTTTGTAGATGATATTGCGTCTGCCATGCACGCAAATAATCCTTTTCTTTTATATAAAAACAATATAGATATGAGTGCTACAAACGGTTTGTAAGGCATTCTAGCTGAGAATCTGGTAAAAAAATTAATTTTAAAAATTTTATGCTCGCTCGCTGCTCAAACGATGCTGTCACGCACTAAAGAAGCAGGCAGTGTACAGCTGTAGCCGTAACTTTTAATATGTGCCACATACAAAGTTAATTGATTTGTACTTTACGCGTGAATGGTGACACAATTTTACCATATTGACGAGAAAACTTTCCCAGTTATTATTACAGAAGATTCAAGTTGAATGAGTTGCACTTGATGCTAAACTACTATATAATAGGCCAGCCCCTTTAAAACTCGAGGGGGTAAATTCATACCATTTTTATGGTTGCCCTTCGAGCTTACTTTAAAGCCAATTCCATCTACCGTATCAGAAAAGTAGAACTAGTGTAAGATGATGAACTAGTAGAAGATACCTTAAACGTCAGACATTTATATCTAAACAATGCAACAGAGAGCACGCTTTGTTTAAGGGTTGAATTCAAATGTCTCCGTTGACGTTGGAGCAAAACGCTAATATCGACAAGGGGATCTATGAAATAATCGCTATGGACTACGAACCATTTCGAGTTACATATATATTACCAGTCACATTGTTATATATAACATGTCTATGTATAAAACTATAATATATATGTATGTATATTTATCATTTATCTGCGTAGTCCAGGTCCGGGTCCGGTTGTTTTATTTTACACGGTCGGGGTATTGATTTTGCAAAATTGCAACTTTAATTGCAACCAAGAGTTTAGAAACGGTCCTATGGGATAGTGCTGGTGGTCAAGTAAGGGCATAATTAAGTGACCTAAATAAAGGTTGATCATGTACGGATACCATTTGGAATTTCAAAAAATCATTCATCTAGATTATACAGCACTTACGTTATAAAGGACCCCATGTGAAAGTTTTGCCCACCCTGAGTGTCTCTGCCACCATCAAATTTATGATGTCTTGGACACCATGATGTTTCTGGTGGTATTTTCAGATAGTATACATAGGTAGTGTAGTGTCGACAATATTATGGTGTAGACCACGCCATAAACTTTATATTGTGTTAGCTACACCATGCTGCTATTTACACGCCTTACATACTGTGTTTCTGGATCGTGTGCTTGACACCGTCAGTAATAGGTAGGTTTAGCCACTATAACTAAGTTGATGGCGTCTCGTACACCATCTATTGCATCATATAGTGTAGGAATATACCGTATACTACTGGATGGTGTGGTCTAGACCATTGGGGATAAAACTTTCACGTGGGGGTCCTTGATAACGTAAGCGCCGCATTACTGCCGGACTCGGAAGGCTAACAATCACCGCCAGTAACTAAGAACCGGGATCTTGTTGTTCTAAACATGCATTGGCCTACATGTATCCATTCAAAATAGTTATCATTTGCTACGAAGCATCTTTATATATATATACCAGCTACTGTCTAGATTTTTCTTTAATAATCTTAATCTTTTTCTTTCTTTGCTTCTGCTTGTCAAATGCAGTTTATTAATCTTCAATGTTTGTATAGTCGTTGCCAACACAAGGCGTGTATACCGTCGTTGGAGCACTTAGCCCAAATAAGAAATACTTTAGTTAAAAAGTGGGTTATGCTTCGTAAACAGCTCTTTATGATGTTTTCCAAAACTGTACGTGGACAACAATATAGCAGTTGTAGTTTTAATATTCGTAAAAAAGACAGTTCAAGTATGATGCTCAATAAAAACGTTATGCAGGTATGTTTACTGAATATAACGTGTATAACAGTGACCTGTCAATGAGATCTACCGCCCGTGTGGCGATCGTTTAGGTATGTGGAAGTACAAAAAGATAGGTCGGTTCAAATCTACGTAGCGTATTAACAAAATGTTCATTATATGGAGTAAACACTGGTGTTGTGCCTATTGGCAAGATATCTACGACAGTCCAGTATTTAGTATACCCGAGGGTTACTTAGTTATTTCTCGTCATATGTCTATCTCTGCAGCAGCGCTTAGTTATTTCTCGTCATATCTCAATCTCCTTTGTGATATCTCCACACCCCAGCGTTGTATAGCAACCCTAGCACTGCTCGTACTATGTCAGTGCCATGTTTCGGATAGCACTTTATCTTTAAAAGTAAACCGTGAGGTTTGCTGTCCCAGCTCAAATGCAACCTAGACTAACCGTATTTTTGTACTGGCGTAGTTATCAAGAATCTCTTATCACATGCGAAAATGTGCATTTTTGTTTGTAGATGTAAAGCGAAAATATTTACAGGGGAATGTAAAAATTCACTTCCAGTTAGCAATTTTGTACATCATAGATTGTTTTGATTAATCAAACTGAAATACAAGTGTTGTCGAATATTTTATTGTTTATGGCAATTATTAGTTACTGTCAACAGTAATCCAAAATATGATCAGCGTTAGCAAGTGTAGCTGTAGAAAAGTATAGTTTTTATAAGAGTTATACAAACAGTGTGAGCTTGAGTTTTCTTGAGAAACAGGTCACAGCAGTTCATAGTGTTCAAGGTTTCAACATTCAAAATTTCTAGCATATCTTATGCAACAGGCATTAAATATTATCAAACCTTATAGTGCACAAAGTGTTCTTGTAAAATTTTGGATTGATTAGTTAAGCAAGATATTACGAATAATTACGATGTTTGTCGCGAAAATAAAAGAAAAGGGAAAGCTGAAACGTCAAGTAGTCGCTCGAATCCAAAACCAGTCGGCTTCAAGCCAACTTTGAAGACACTCGGTTCCACACGTTATGCGTAGTGTCCCTTAGCATGGTTCTTGTTCGTAAATATATAAATTACTATAAAAATTCGCCCATCAATTGGCATTGTAGTGTTTACACTAGTGATGTATTGCAACTCCGATACCGCATTCTATTGTAACATTACAAGGCTCAAAACTGAACCAATAGAAGTGATATATTTAGTGTACCGACAGAAATTGGCGATCAGTATCTACCTAGCCCAGTGGTGTCAGTAAGAGCTATCACATAGAACGCTGTATATAAGTGAGGAAAGTGGTATAAAAAGTTGAGTAAAGTGGTATACTAAGTTACAAACTGAAGAATTTGTCAAAAGCAGATAATTACGAAATATTTAATATCTTTAAGTAGTAACGCCTTCGAAAAACGAAGTTCGCTTGACGATTCAAATTATTGAATAAATAAAGCTTATCCTGAAACCTTTAAATTCTCGCAATGACAACACTAATCCTGAACAGCTCTATGCATTCATGCGTATTGTGTAGTACGAGAACAGCATCTATATCAACAAACGTTAAGTTCATGCGAATTCATTTCGATAACCGTGATATGTTACAAAGCATTACATACGCCGACACTACTAGACCATGTTCATTATAAAATATCATTAACGGTTGAGGACTATAAGCTTTTTACACATTTACAAAATGCTGTTCAATTTATATCCCAACAAATGTCGAGTTAGCTCAGTTATATTTTGTTGCAAATTTTCACAGCGTATATGTCACTTGGTAGAATTCGTTCATATTTCTTCCAAGTGCTATATTTTACGGCCAAAAGGGTGATGTATGCCATTAATACCAAAATTACATAAATTTGTAAGCACCGATTACGTGGGTAAACGTTTGCAAACACATATATGGCAGTGTGCATGTATGTATTTGTTAGCCTTAACGCAATAGCCCCTGTGTAGTGGTTGAGAAAATGCAGCGCTACATCATTTCACTCTACAGTAGTAGACACTTCTGCACAATATTCTTCATATTATATGTAACATTTTATACATGACTCCTAAAGTAATCCAGAGGAGCGCAAATAAAATGTGGAGAGTCTCATTTCGCTTACATTTAAGCATTAGCCTATCTATATTCTTTGTTCACTTGTCGAGTCCTATTATACAAGCCATGGTATCTTTCTACACAAAAAAGTCACCGAAAGAAGGGCCACCACCTCCACTTCCTGCACTTAGATGGTCTTCTGACAAACAGTACTATAACACCACTCGCTTTGAGTTCTTATTGCCGTCGTAGCTAGCCGGTCACAAATTTTATCGTAGTCGTTCTTATCCGGCGTTATTCAATTCAATTAGTTATTCATTGTTATTAAAGTTTTTTTCTTAATATTAAAATAATCTTAAAAAGTAGCCTACCAAAATTTTTATATGTATTATCTGTTATATTGTTGCCGTTCGAATAATGTATGTGTATACCATGTGCCAGCATTTTGATCAGCAATCAAGCTTCAAATATAGCTGATGCTTCTATTCGGTCTTAGTAAAATAGGAAGCACCAAACACAGTAGGCCAATTAAAACTGACAATCCATCTATATCACTATGGTCTTCAATGAATTCGACAGTAGGCAGACGTATAAAAATGATTCTACTCGTTCGTATTTTGCGAAGAATTTTTGAGTTTTTAGTACCTTAGCAACTGTGTTTTACTCTTTTATAAGCATTAATGTTCCCTATGAACGAATCTAAATACAAACGGGCATATAATGTGCAAGTTTTAAAAAACTGTATTAAAAATGCTACTGTTCTGTGCATGCTAAATTGTATTGTTTCACAAAACTCTAAAACATTGGTTGTAATACTGTCAAAACAAATTAACTGTTTGGAACAAATACAAACGGTTTATTTCAAAATAAGAGAGCTATAACTGATCTTGCAAAAGTTTAAGTCTGCTCATGTTTTAAGACAGTATTAATGAAGAGTTACAAACTTGTTAGTGTTCGTTGGAAATGGTCTATGAGTTAACAAGAAAATCACTCATGTGTAAATATCAATGACATATACACTTAGTTATGACAAATTTAATACGTTAGTCCAAAAACCTTTATTGAATTATTTTTCACAGGTTTACATATCTTAGACTTGTAGAAAATAATGGGTAGCATATAATCAGAAATGAACCTGATCGTATATTTGAATTTTTTTGATTTTGAAAAATGCTAGATATATGCACTTGGGTCAGCATTCATACATTATCCTTCTTTATAACTTTCCTTTTTACAATGCATGGAAAAGTAACAAGCGGTTTGAGTACACAAATTTTCCTAACAAGACAGTTTCTGGTACAATCTTCATATATTAAAATGCGATTCCGAAATGTAGAAGCTATTTTCCACATTTGCGCTTTCAAACTAAAGTATTTTACACTTTAGTATCTAAAGATGAAAGCAGCTCAATACTTTATTTTTTTTATTTTGCTCCAAGAAATAAGAATCCCACTTTCGTTTTGGTAGCGCCTTTCAATACTATGCTTAAACCACCACGCATATATAGGCAACGGTAAGGTTGCATTAAAAAGTTTTAGTAACATATAAGCAATTCTAGTTTATAAAATTAAATACGTATATATGTCTTTTACTAATAAACGAATTATGATATTCATCCGCGCATGGAGACCATGATTTAGAAATAGTATTAGAAAGTGACTGTCGCAAAATTTATTGTGACGGCATTTTATACCCCGACACATTTTGAATTTTGCAGCATTAAGAACACTTCAAAACTTTCTGCCGAAATAAAAATTCGTGTCAATTTGGGCAATAATTTGATCACAGATTTTGTTTTGAAATGGTTCCGAATTTAATGCTTAGTCAGATTAAGCAGAAGGTCAAATATACAGAGAAAATCAGCTATTTTGGCAAAATATGCTTGCCCATCATGATTCCGTCAACGTCAGCTAAGAACACTCAAATACAGGTATTAAAAACATTAATTTCCGTGCAACGAGATTCTCAGAGGCTTTCATTTAATGAACGTCATATAGAAAATTTTGCTGGCAAATATCTCAATAATTTGAAAATAATGGAGAACTGGGATTAGTTCTCTACAGTGTGACCGAGTTTGTCGGTTCGAGAGTATACGAGTTAGGGTGGGACTGAAATTGCACAGCACTTTCACCACTATTACCAAAACGCAAAATTAGAGATATAAATTACGAAAGTTTCAAATCCTAGATGGCCCTCCAGTCAGTCGTCACAACACATACGTTAGTCACTGGTAGTTGGTACATGCTATATCTGCGCTATTCTTGCAGAAAATAATTACTGCTTCCCATTAAATTTCAATTTAACATTCATAGAATGCCTTTAATTACAAAGCATATTCGAGAAACATGTGTATTCGAAATTCTTTGTTCTAAAATCCTTATCTCATGGTTCTTACATATTTAGCCAACGATAGCCTTTACCATTCTAACACAAAATTTGGATAATATTATAGGTTATTTACAGTTTATAGATTTCTCTATGAGATATACATTGTCCACGTAGATGCAGACAGTGTTTCAATAATAAATGTAGAGGTAGCCCACGATTACGCAATTGGTAGTCTTCATAAAGCGAACATTGTGCTCCATTTTGTTTATGGATCAAATGGAACTTTGAGCACAAGCTGCTATCAGTTAAAGCCGTGACTGGTAATAAAAATTTTATGATGCAATAAGTATCCAGCTGCCTTGTTGGCGATTATTGAATGCCTAATGGGTGTGGTTCTTTCCAATGTCTCGTTTTCAACGCCTTCTCCCAGTCGTTTTAGTCTTGGAGAAAACAGTCATAGAATCTACTTATGCAAACACATTAGTCGATATTAACGAATGTGCTTAATAAATAATAGCTTCTCTTATATTATTATATATAGTTTAAAGCGCCATATTCTAGAGTAGTAACTGATTTATAACGAAGTGAAATCCATAATAATACTTGTTTTTTCCTGAAATAGATAAATTGTTCGATGGAGTTTTTATTAGGAAAATGCGTTTTTACAAGAAATACTAAAATTCTCGAACGTAAACTCATATTTTGGAAAAATTATTTCATCGCTAAATATTTGTGCTATAATTATAGCTAGCAGAATGTAAACTACATTGCAAGAACAATGAGTTACCCAACTTATGAGCGACTAAACTTAAGGTGACCCCGCTAACCATCCTATTTTCCAATTCCCGACATGGAATCCACATCCATTGTTACGAAACAAATAGGGTATTCAATTCGATTCAATGCTAGAGCAGACTTAGACATTTGCATTCGGCTTATGACAATCCAGTAACATTTCATAGCATTGAAATAGAATTCGGCTCTGTTCGCGAACAATTTTGATACGTGATACGCGGAACGGTCCTACTATTTATCAATTATGCAAGAGTAAACCTAAGACGAGCCGCCAACCATCCTTTTTATACCATGTACAAAACGTTGTTAGAGCACAAAACTCGGATTTCAATAGCAGTATCCAATTTCGGCATTTTTTGTTCCTTAAAGCCATTAGCGAATGCAATTCGGCCTCTGTACTTTAACATCAATGTGTTCACGAATATTTTTAAAATTAAATGTATGAAATAAGAAACGGACTAATTTATGTTGCTTTATACAAAAATGAAATTTGTGTTCAATGAACAACGGAATGGCATTTTCTTTTGGTTGACAAAACAGGATGGTAAGAGGCGCAGCCTAAGTTCACTCATACATTAGTGGTCACGAACAAAATCCTTGTTAACTCAAATCTGACAAAATTCTGTTTGCGTACAAATTTGATATTCTCGAACAAAAACTAGTATTTTCTGACCGACTAGAAAATGTTCGGCGACGAAAATTTTTAGAAAAAACAAAATAGGACGGTAAGCGTTGTAAGTTTACTTGCTCATTATATTCATTGCATGCCATGTTTTCCCGGTTTCGTTAACACCTAGATAAAATTGTTGATGCACTGACAATGTTTCAAAGGTAAAAACAAATTTCGCGGATGTTAGAGGCTTTGCATTACAATGTCATTTACTACGAAAAATGCTTCAATATAGGTAGGTACTGCTGTGCATCCAAATATCAGCACTTTGACTTAAATTTATGCACTAGTTACAATTGTTCAAGTACTATTTATTGCAATTTTATTTAAGGGTATCTCCTAATTTGTAAATACAAATAAAGCAATATTAGTAGTTTTGTACATGTGATAATTGAAATAATTATTTCATTATGAACTATATGTTTTAATTATGTCTCTATCCTTTAACATCTGTTAGGTTGCCTTCAAAGACAGCGAATGTATTTATATACATGCTACAATTTGGTTTCTTAATTTCAAAAACCGAAACGATAGAATATCATTGCCTGCTCTTTTCTGTAAAAAATGGATGTTGTACTCTTTTAAAATATAGCATGAGCACAGTCACGTATGTAAATGACAACATTATATATGTTGGTGAAAAAATGTTGAGCAATTAGGCATTTAGCGCCGGAATTCTGGTTGCCATACTGCAGTGTGTGTTTTTAGGGTTTTTTAGTGTAACATCGGTGCCTAAACCTTATAGTACTAAAAAAATTCCAATACTTGACATGACAATCATATTAATACCTTTAGTAAGTGACATCGCAACATTACAAACTAAAAATACCATTCGTTTTTTCCACACTGTACTTACATATTTGGAACAATAACCATCAGTATGTTTTGACTACTTCAAATTCCTATGACACCGAAGCCTACCAATACCGATAAACGCAATGCACCGTTTTGAAATTGGTTTGGGATGATTGGCCAGACGAATATCGAGTAAACTATTTGATTTAGTAACCTTCCACCTCAATTGTCCTCGTTCTAGTATTCCATTTCAATACTTATTACAATCTGATCAAGATTATACGAACTGAATGTTCACGTTGGAATTTCATCTAAAACCTTCTAAGTCTTCCATCAATCGATGCAAACCGGGGTTTGTTACTGGCTTTAAAAAGCCAGTAGTATTTGAATTGAGGTCATTTAGAAAAATCAAGAAAGCGTGCATGTTCGGCTTCAATTAAGAATTTCGCAAGCAACTCCTCTACAGTTGACCACGATAACAAGGAAGTCCAAGTTATCGTCAGTGCTTATACACTGCATGTATGAAATAAAACACACCTTATCACGTAAATGATTGCTCTACAATGGAGCCAAATCTCATAATCATTTTCACTGCCACTAAAATATTCTTTATACCAAATTATAGCCATTTGCAGGAATTTACAATAACCCAGTAATGTAATTGCTAGATTCCTGTAAGCACATAGATAATATGTTCATTTACCTTTTTACATCCTGAATTAAGTTGTCTTTAGAGTATCGATGAAAACCTAATGTTTGCTGGCAGATACCAATTTAGAACCCACGTGTGAAAGTCACGTTTTACTAGAGCTATGTCGGAGATATTGTTCGTATCCTTCAGGCTCCTCGCACAGAAAGCGAACAACAACCACACAATCGTGCAGTATTTGCCTAATTTAGCTATACGAAGCATTCAAACGCAATTAATTTTTAAAGAACAACTGCAGGGTTTAAAGGGTTGAACATGTGGTATATTAATTTTTAATTAAAAATTAGCATTTATTTCAAAATTTTGTTCACAAATTCAGTTTCCGATTCATACCGTGCTGAAATTCACTAACTTTGTATTAGTATGCAATTTGACTTGCTATAAATTATCTACGAAATCCAAAACCTACAAATGCGTAAAAATAGTTTAAATATTCATACATGTCGACTATATTGACTAAATTTTGCTGTTATGCGCGAACAAACTTAACCTTCGCCCCTCGAATATCCTATTTTGTAACAGCTGATAAGAAATCGCAAACCCTTGTTACGGAACAAATATGGAAATTTCATCGGTTTTTCGATAACAAAACATTGGCGAAATCAGAAATATGCACCAAAAAGTTACACGGTATGTTCCAGCAGAATTTAAACAATTTTAAATTTGCAGAAAAACGGTTACCTAATGCCTATCAACTTTTCATTTGTATTTGTCTCTGTTTGCGAACAAATATAACGTAATACAGACTTCAAAAAAAGTCGATCCTGTTATTAGCTCACAGTGTTCGCGAACAAAACCAGATTAATCCAGAACTTGTAGATTTTCGTTCGCAAAATCATGTAATGTACGTTGAATTTTCGGCACTCATGAAGCACGCGAGAAAAATCAGGGAAGGGTTCCATAACTTTTTCAGGTATAGACTCCACGGTCTCTGAACCCCCAGTCATCGCTCACCCCCAATAGAGGTCTCATCGAGACCAGGGTTTGCAAACACAAATTGGATGGATTTGAATCGCAGAGCTGTGCATACGCGAGCAGTTTTCTACCGAATTGTGGTTCACCTAAAACGTTCGGTAACAGTTTTTTTACCCGAAACAGCAAAAAGCGAATGGTTGATGGGCGTGAGCAAGTTTACTGCCGCAATAATACTTATAATAGTTTTGATGTGTACGGCTTTAGCGGGTATTCTTTGTCTGGAGTAGCTTTGAAATCAAACTTATGTACTAAATCGAATTTACTATTTAAAAAATGGAAATGATATGTGACGATTCTTCGTCGAGTCATAATAAAAACGGTAGCCTGCGTACTGCAAATCTTGTATATGGTATATTTCTCCAATTTTGGCATCTTATTGTTTTAACCTTTACAGAAAGCGAAGATACTTTGTTCTGCATTAGCGATGATCTGAGTTCTGAATTCGGCTTTGGAAGCATATCTTTATCATGCTGTCAAGTTATATACAAGTAATCAATAAATTGTACTTGTTTTTAAGACATCACCACCAAGCAGGCAATACTGTGCTACCATTGTTATTGCTACAGCGTCATCAATCTAATTAGCAGGCCATCTCTACTCTAAACTTGAACAAGTTAGAACTACACTGAGCTGTAAGACTACTTTTTAGGCTTTGTATGGGCAAATGCGGTGCATTTGTGTGGTGCATCAGGGTTTGAAATCAATAATGTGTCGGCGTTTCATATAGCATTATATTATTAGAAATTTATTTGTGTCCATAGTAGCACCAACTAAAAGAAGCCTAAAGACATTTCTGTCTGTGTTTAGCACCTGAAAGAAAGTTTTTGATGTATGTATTATAGTAAAGTCGCGCATTGTGGATTATTTGCTGAAAGTCACTTCACATTTAACAGATTTAAGTTTTAGGAAACCATAACTAAGCAAATATTCGTCCCTTTATTTCTAATTTTATTAACTTACAAATCCATCACATCGCAGATGCTCTGGCTCCTTCGAAACTTGTCAACACTCACTTTCAGTTGTCGTGCTACAATATACGCAAGAGAAAATCTTTAACAAATACGAACCAAACGAGCACATCTTCATCAAAACCTGCTATTTATGTGTTTAGTATTAAAAATCCTGTGCTACTATCTGCACATTGTATTTCAATGTGATGGATAAAATTAGCTTTTTTGCTTTAAGATCAAGACTTTTTAATAAAATAATTGAAAGCTTTTTCTATAACACCGCTATAATTTCAATTCTGTCGTAATTTTGGAACATGATGACCGTTGAACTCAATCTAGAGCAGTGCTACCTTTGTCATAATCGACTAAATAACCTGCACAGATGCCACCATTTAATTTTATTTTTTTCCTTTGAGATTGTGACCTAATCCTTTAAGCTCGAATTAATTTCTATATCTTGTACCGTTTAACAAATTCAGGAACTGAATACTGTTTGTATTAGTAGTGCGAACGCCGTAAGGCATCTAGTGAGCCATTTTGGATCTTTAACAATGCTTGCAAAGTGAGCGAATAATAGCTCACGAGCAAGCATTTACTTAACGACGAACTCAGTAAATACCGTGTTTTGTAATGTGCACAGCTGTGACTGCAACGCTGACTGTTAAAAAATAAAGTGTTCAGAGCCATTACCTAAAAGTTATAATCATTTATCTGTTTCATATATTATAAAGTATTGGCGATTTCTAACTTCTAACGATGACATGCACTTTGGTTTTCTTTACGAGGAACAAGTGTGCGCTTACGTTTTAATGATTTCTCATATATTTGCATTGGTTTGACTTATATTACATAAGCGTGCTACAAATGTGTGTAAAAAAATTTTTTGCATAATTTTCAGATCAACAAAGGAGCGTCATTTTATTGAAGATATAGTAGCTTTAAAATAATTTCTTGCTGTTTTAAATGTTTAAATCATACTTAAACCAACGGCTAACCTTAACTGCAGATTTCGCTAATTCTGCGGTATTATTATTAGAAATCTCAGGTTTTGTCGATTGTTTTTGGTTTTACCACTCTCTATAAAGCAAGCTTTATCAAACACAGTAAATAACTTATGACATTATTATTTCAAATATCAATCAACCATAACGATTTTGTTATAAAAATTTATGACTTTTGTATTAATACGAAGAATATACGGTTTGTACCTTGGGTAGCTTTTAAGGAATTGTGACCGGGTTACTAAAATCACATTTCACTACGAAATTGCTACGGTATTGGATCGCTATATTTGTTTTTCGTTCTGTTTGCCAAATTCCAGTTGTACGTAATTAACACTGATTTATTTATGTGTTTTAATTATAGGACCATCTCCGCCTGTGATTTGCTTTAGATTGTATAATATAATAATTCCCAGATCGCAGGCGGCTAGGATTTATACGTGGAATTCGAATCCTATATCCTTCTCGGAATGGAAGAAAACGAGAATCCAAAATGGTGAGTTAATCAAATAGTTTTCAAAAATTGCGTTCGAACATATATAGTATAATAGATAAGAGTATCGCTGTAGGTATCTTTTCGTGATACATTCGGTAAAACTACCAGTGTGCAATATGTTGATCAGTGGTTTTATGTTCTTTTAGTGTTTAAAATACACGAATTATTCTTATAAGCGTTTCAACGCATATGTCTATCATAGGTGTGCCTACCGGTGTAGAAGCAAGCTCCTCCCAATGGAAAGAACCCGCATGCCAGAATTATCCGCTTCCATCTCACAGATGCTCTACATATTTGTTTTCCGTCCCCACGCGCAAGCAATTATGAGTAAATTAAAAAAAATTTTAGTAAAAACTAGGCAATATGTGAAAACTCACGAAGAAAACTGTGCTAGAATATAAATCATTTTCGGTTACACACCTAGCCTACCCATCTCTGCTTCCCCCCCCCCCCTTCCTATGCCGGAACCATCTACGACCTAAGCCGTAATACTTTAGACACCTAAATATATATGTTTATTACCATAACCATAAAAGCTTCTTGACACCCTTATACAGCTATTGAGTTCAAATGACTCGTACACGTTGTTTTTCGTGCAAGTGCTTGTTCCATATATATAAAACAGTATTCGGTATAGCTTAGTTGGTTTTGACTTGTGTCGATCTAAACCAGTCAACCAGACGCAAAGGAAGTACTTCGTCATTATTTATATTTTGTAGACATGATTAATCAGTTTGCTAGAGCTTTGGTTTCCTAAAACGTGCGATGAAGGTAGCGTCGCTGTTATATCACGAAACAAACAACAAAATTATATATTGATGATAATTACTACCAAACGAACAAGAGAAATCTGTCAAACTTTAAATCGGTACCACTTTAAATCGGGACTGAATAAAGAGACCGAAACCTTTTTTGCCGACACCATTGCAAATAACATTGTGTAACGTTTTAAAAAGTTTAGATGAGAGCCTAATTTGTTGGGAAATCTCTTAGTTTTTAACCAAGAGAATCTTGAGAAGTGCCGGTAAATGAACAGTAGAGAGTTACCTCCTATGGGATCGGATCCTCTTCAAGCAATGTCTACTTTCTTCTGAGGCTCGAAAAGAAGCAGCACGGATAACTTAGCAATTGTGAGCAAAATTGCAAAAATTTTAAGGTAGAATGTTAACAAAAGGAACGAATTATCAAGAAAATTTGAGCAGACGCCAAATTTGGTTACCGCCCTGGCCTACCACTGCTTCTGCGCCACGCACCAATCCATCACAGTCGGTGGATCTAGAGTAATTTTCAAATAGATGTCCGAAAAACCCGCCACAGCAAGACAGAAATTCTTTTTGTTTCATTGCAAACTAATTAACGGAAGAAAATAAAATAAAGTTTGTAAAAATACCTTTTTGATATTCAACCGAAAACGAAACAGGACCATAGCAAGAAGGCATTGGTGTTTTTTATTTCGCTATATATCTACATTAAAGCTAAACACGTTTATGTTAGATAAATACAGCACAGCAACTTCTTAATTTCGCATTATGACAGTTTCCAGATCATGATGCTGTTTTCGACTGATTAGAAGTTACTAAAGTATTAATTCGTATGATTAGTAATGCTATTCTTTACAGTACTAATGTCGTAATAATCGGGTATATTACATATCAGATCGCTGGAGTCAGCTTATTGAGCTAAAATGACGAGATCCAAAATTCAAATATTTTTAGACGCACCTCGTTCTAGCAAAGTTTTTTCGCTAATTAAAGCGTTTTTATTTTGCCTATTTCATTAAAATTAAACTATCAAGTTTACAAAACTCAATAAATGTATCGTCACGCAAAACGTGGTGCTCACAGAATTTATGTTCTGCATGAGTTTCGTCATTTTTCAACAAGCGCGTTATGTTTAGGCCTTGAAGTTGCATTTATGCGTTGTCTACGGCGGATAGGGTAATAGTACGGTCGTGTTGAACTCATTTCGATTAAACCAGTCAAGGAAGATGAAAATGTATTGATTTATTATTCATCGTTTGTTAGTCAGAGTGTGGAAGCGACGCTGTAGATTGAAATTTCAAAATCACCGTAAATACCGAAAAATAGTAAAAACGACTATAAAAGAAAACAAACAATGCCAATTAACATATCAAGTAACTTATTCCTGAAGTCTCATGTCCTACAGTATTATTTCTATATGTATATACTAAAGATAGCATCAGGTCCAAAATTTCGGACCCGAGCCGACCAGACAATTCATAGCCCCGAACCGACTGCAGTTCCTCAAGATACGTATTTAGTATGTGAAGCTCAAAATATCCGGAACGAAAACACTGAAACATTTTGAAAGATATATGTATTTGCGTACCAGTATATTTTGTGCTATACTTATACTTATAGCATATATATTACACATGCGTCCTCACTGATCACAGCTGGGTTCATCAATGCTTACGTTGAGGTTATGCAAAATTATGCACTGCGTGTAGTTAAGACATGGTATGGGACGCCATTTCGCGTACATCGCTGACGATCCGATAATTTTTCAATGCGAAGCCTCTAAGTCTAACACAAGACCGACCCGACTCTACCCGACCCGACTTACAACAGAGCCGACTGTGGTCTCTAGTAAGTTTAATGGCTAGTATCGCGCAGGCGAATGTGAAACATAGCGAACATTGTTTAATCGATACTTTCCATTATGTGTAATCACCTTTAACAGGCTTTGTGCTTGGTGTACATACCCTAAGACACCTAGAACCCTATAACCTTATAACGCTGGTTTCATAGAACTTTAAGGATCACCACCTTAAACTGGTATAATTAATATGTATGTAAAATTATATGTACATTACGCATGTAGAAAAATCGTATATGATATATTCTGGATCGGGTTCGTTGACCCCAAAACTGCTATACGCCACTGACAAAGCTGTAAATATACGTGCTGGCATCTAAATAAATAAATGATCTCATTTACTGTTCCGAAAAAATGTATATATACATAGAACATTTTTATTGTCCGGCACGCAATACATAGCCAAATAAAAGAAGGCAGGCGATATCATGCAAATCGGGTTCATCGACAGATAAATGCCAGATAAAAAATGAAATATTCATGCTGGGCTCTAGATAACCAAACTATCATATTCAGCGTATAAAAGCGTCTGTTTAAATCTTTCTCAATGCTCTGTACGAAATATATAACAAAATAAGTGTATATAGATTACATTTGGTGAAATCGGCTTCGTCCACAAGAGAAACCTTTGAAACTAGACAAGGCTTAATAGTTTAGTTGGACTCTAGACAAAGAATCATCGTATTCAGAGTGTCACATCAGCTAATAGAAACTCGTTGAAATGTATAAATAAGCAATAACAAACCGAAATTTGAAAAATCAATATTTCTGACAATGGCTCGAAGAACCACTTTTGAGCCCAGTATAAAAAATATTGTTTCGCCAGTTTTAGATCTCGATGATTTGAATCTAGTCTGACTGTTTTCTGTTCTCGATGACCAAAAGTGGGGTTTTCATTTTTCGATGCGAAATCTCTGTCGGGATATATAGCATGCGGGGCACTCGTACTTATATGGCCTCACTTGTCATAGAATCTTTAAAAACCTTTTTTGCTATTTTGACAAGAAAGGTGGGCCAGAGCTATTCGCGTTCAAGCACCACCACCGCCATCACTTTTTCTATCAAACAAAATAGTTATCGGAATCTATCCACCCGAAAATGAGTTGTGAATGACAGCGATAGACAAAAATACATTTTCACGACTTTCCTACTGGCGCCTTTAGTAAAAGCTTCACTACGCTCCGATGACTCCGTTAAATAATTTTCTCAAATAAATATATATAATACAAATTTATCATTGTGAACGTTCAGCTGTTAGACTTCATTGTTAAAGCGTGCGGTGTGGTCTCCAATTTGAAACATAATTGGTACAACATCTACATCGCGAAGCTAACATGTGTACGCACAGCTAGGAATGAAGCAATGGGAGGAGGGGAGGTGGTCTGACTTCTAGTGGCAGTCATCAAATCTGAATGCGTGATGCACTCATGGTTAGATCACCAAGATAAGACAAACTGCAATTTTCGGATAGTTACGAATTGATACGGTTCACCTACACACAGGCAAGCTTTAGTATATTGTCAAACAAAAGCTGGAACTTGGAAATTTGCTTGTGAAATAAGATGGTGTCAGTCCGGAGCTAATGTTTTCGAATAAAAAATATGTATTCGAATTGTGTTGGCTACTAATAAAGGTTAAGCGGTAACATTGCTAAATGCTTTAACTTAACAACAAATCAGTTGATTTCTTATTAATGTCTAAGGAAAATATTTTACAATAACACCTATAATAATACAACAACGTGCTTTCTGCGACCCTATTTCTCAACAGACAAAACTAGTTTATCCGCGTGCCCGGGTGTAGGCATAAAGCGCGGCTTACTTTTATGTCCATAAATTTTGTTCAATAGTATGTGTATTTCAAAGAAATATAACATCACAAAATTAAGGTCTATTTAACCAATGACTGTAACATAGCATTAGGATTTGCTATGTAACGAGGACTGAGAAAGATTTATATAGTTTAAATTTATATAGTTTATATATGTGGGCCCATATCGCGTTTATGGATTATAGCGTTTCGGGCGATAAAATTATATGGTGTTAAGGGAAAAGCTTACCGAGGTGGTTCAGGAGCGTCTGCAGTTCACTTAGGCTTGTAGGCTTAGACTAAGTGTTCTATAAAATGGGAAGCTTATGGTAGGGCTAAGGCTTCTTCCAAGTATATCGCGAACGAAATAGCGTGAATTTCAGTTCTGCCCTCAAAAGTTACATTGACCGCACGTTTTGTATGAAAGATAAATCATTCCGTTTACGTCACACAACACATGACACTGTTTTCAGCTCTACAGGAACTACGATTTCACCCCATCTTAATGACGCGATTTTACACAGCAAAAATGGAATTAAGCTTAAATAACAACATATATTGAGTTTGTATTTTTGCATTTAGACAAGCCCTTAGAGCACGATGTCACTTTAATTTTGTTCGTAACCCATATAACTTTTCAACTTCGATAACTGCATTGATAATTTGTATTAATTTGTCTAAAGTAATCTTTTATTGAAGTTTTTTGTTTGTGAAGACAAACATGTCACATTAGTTGATTATTGATAGTTCCCACATAAATACCAAATGTGCAATTTTAATGTACTGATATATGTTACAAAACGCTATATAGAAACTAAGGGTCTTTTCTTTTAGCCCCCCCCCCCCCCCCAGCCCGAATTTGGTCAATTTTGAAGATACATAGCTGATTTTGGTATAAATAGATTGAGCTCGATAAGGCGGTTCAGAAAATACCCATTTTACCAACATCCCTGAAAATTTTTTTTTTCGATTTTTTGAGTTCACCTTCAGAACCCAAAAATTTTTTTCTTCAGAATATGGTCATGTTGGGCACCACTCGAATCGGTTTGATGAGAGAAATCTAATGGTTGAAATCTGCGCCACCGTTAGAAAGTTATGAGGGACCCAAGTAACCCTGAAGAGCGGAAATAAAATACAGGCCATGCCTTTCTCGATATACTAAGCCTAAGCCTTAGTCTTAGCCTAAGCTAAGATCCCTATATGAGCTAAGACCCCTAATCTAAGATCTCGATATACTAAGCCTAAGCCTAAGTAGGGGGCTGCCGCCCCCGAACCCCCGCTCTAAGCTGTTCTTTTTTCTAACGTTATAACGTAGCCCCTCAGGGTTACTTGGGTCAATCATAACTTTCTAACGGTGGCGTAGATTTCAATAAAATGCACACCAGTAGATTTCTCTCATCAAGCCGATTCGAATGACCATATTCTGAAGAAAAAATTTTTGAGTTCCCGAGGGGGGACCATTGGGACCTCAAAAAAATCGAAAAAAAAATTTTTTTCAGGGATGTTGGTAAAATGAGCAAAAATGGGCATTTTCTGAACCGCCTTATCGAGCTGAATCTATTGATACCAAAATCAGCTCTGTATCTTCAAAATTGACCAAATTCTGGCTGGGGGGGCTAAAAGAAAAGACCCGAAACTAATCATACAACATTTGTGCCGAATAACGAAAGCCACCTCTGCTGCAGTATCTCTACTTTAGTATGTCAAACACTTCTGCAATTAACATGTACCATTGCATAATGAACAAATATATAGCTGCTCCTTGAGTAATGCTATGATGTAGTAACTTATTTTTCTGTTTTTTCCAGCATTTTATCTCACGTATTAATAAAATTTCCAAAATTCTATATGAAACCCTGCTCTGTATCTGTCAAAGGTTTGTTGAAAACACGAGTTTTAATGTTGCAAATAAGCAACAACACAACGATGTCTCCAATAATGCGAAAAAATCTACTGCCGCTGCAACTGACTCAATGTTAAACAGAAATTGTGTCAGTTTATAAAGTTAGTTCCAACAACGTTTCTTCAAATTAGGTTTAGTACAGACTTGTATAATCTTACGTTTGAGTTATAACCTCGCTAGAATCACAGTTCCATTTTGGTATATTTTCGCTTGGTTGAGAACTTGACGAACGATTAGAACTGCATGCGCGAGACTATAAGGCGGTGTTCACATTGCATCCTATCCAATTTGATCCGATCCGATTTGATCCGAAATCTGTTCACATTGCATCCGACCCGATAGGATCCAAAACGACTAAATTCCATGCCTACCGTATTCATGGGTATGCATATGTACTTATTTTTCGTACTACTTCATCAGATTCGGTCCGAAAAAATTGTGCATCCTGTTCCGGATCGGTTCGGATCGGGTAAAGTGTGCACACTCTATATAAAACACGCGTCCAATTAGTAACGGATCGGACGCAATGCGAACACTCCCTAACAATTATCTTATATGTATTTAAGGCGTTAATCATAATTATTCTGTACTATCCACTTCTTCGTGAGATTGGTATTTTATGAGACGCATGGAACAAGGTAAACGGAATTTGTGGTAGGAGCGGTTAACCGTGAAAAGAATTTTTGGTTCGTTTATGACAGACAATAAACTTATGACCAGAACGATGGATTTTCAATTTTCTTGTTATACGCATAAAATAGTTAATTTTCTTCTGTGTGTAAGATTAATCTCATACTCCAGCACGCAACAGTGCACACTATACGTATAACGCGAGTTAATTGTGCCTGTTGCGTAGTGGTACAAGGTATTGAGTATTGCTTTTGGTCATCTATTCACTAGTTTCGCCCATGTTAGGAATGTTAAGATCGTGTGCATACACTATCAAATTTTATGCCAAATACGCAGTATCTATATGGGTTATTTTAAAAGCTGTAATACCTTTGAGACTTTGACACCAAATTGGCTGTTGTTTCCAGATATGGAACTGGGCCACTGAATCACTGGGTCACACCTTCCACGGGTTACTTGGTTACTGGGTCATGACACAGTGACCCAGTTCCATCTCTGGTTGTTACCCTTAAAGAATAATAGAATTATTTATTTGCTAAAGGGATTACTGGTTAGTTATTATCCTACTGGTGCAATATACTAAATGCTATCACGATAGATTTCCAAGCAAGAGGTCCGAGTTCGAACCCGGCTGGTCTTACGATATACATTACTTCAGCATTTTGCATTAATTCATGAGGGTGCTTACGAGTATTGAGTTATAACGACTTACAGTGATAATATTACAGCGATATGTCAGAATTAGCATCCCGTAGCTTATGGCAAAAATCATCAGCTCTACTGGATACCAAATAGCTCTGAGTATTCAATGCCGGTAAATGTACCCTTCTGAATAGTACAAATGATGACATTTGTATTTGATAACAATTTTTGCAGATTTATTAATCGCATTTGCGCTATATCCGCTTTGAACATAGTGTAGTTTCCCACTGAAGTCGTACATTGTTCAGGATACTTGAAAGTATTGGTTATTCGGGATACCATACATGATAATTGCTTAATTATTCACCAGAATTTCCGATATATCAGAGTTTAACATAGCGTTGTTTACCGTTGAAGCTAAACATTTGTCAGAAACTTAAAAGTATTGACTATTTTAGATTACGGTAATTATTACCGTTTATTCTTCGGTATTCGCGATATGCCAGGGTCCAATATAGCGTAGTTTACCACTAAGGTCGCGGACTGTTCAGCATGCATAAAAGAATTGGATCTTCTGAATAGCGACGATAATTGCAAGCTTATTCATCGGCATTGACATCGGAATTATATCAGGGTTTAACATAGCCTAGTTTACAACTGAAGTCGTAGACGATTTTTTAGGATCTTTAACAGCAATGGTTATTCTGGACTACTATCACAGATTCTTCGGGAACTGTAAAAGCATTGGTTTTTACACGCTACGATAATAATTCATCGGCATTTGGGATATGTCACGATTAACTTATGGTAGGTTACCGCTGAAGTCACTCTGGAGAGCAACGATAATTAAAAATTTATACAACGGCATTTGCGGCATATCAGGGTTACCATAACGTAGTTTTCCACTGAAATCATAAATTCTTCAAGATGATTAAATGTATTGGTTACTCCGTGTTACGATGCTAATCGAGTCTTTCCCCATTAACATCTGCTACATACCACAAAACACTATTCACAGTATATATACGCCTAAGATAATACGTACTTCAGGCTGAAACATGATTTACTACATCGTGTATCGGCCAGCAATGCGAAAGCAGTGCAGCCTGTCAGTCAACAGATACAATCATATCGCGGGGTTGATGCTGATTCAGCCGTCTCACGGCCCAGCAGGTGTCTGTATAAAAATGCGACAATTAATGATCACATACATAATGCATGATTAATATCATGGATTGAAGCACAGGAGCATGCAATTCCAACAAATGCTCAATTTAGGTGCTTAATTATTTTAGCCAAACTGGTACAGCTGATAGCAGTAATTATATAGCAATTCCATGTGCTCACGGAAATTACTAAGCAATCTTGAATGTTGAAAGTCAAGTTGCAAAATAGAGGTGCCAAAAGGCATAGCATGACTCTACTTTTACAATTCGAAGCAGTAATATTTTCAGCATTTGAACTAAAAAATCTCAGAACTATCGTTATATGAAACATGTTTATATATTCATATACTGATACATAGGAACCAAACATTTGTCATCTAAGGATAGTTTGGATGGTGTATTAGTTAAAAAAATCGGTATAGAAAAATTACCTAATGCAAGTTGCAAAATGTTCTGAAAATTCTAAAACCTAATCCTAGCTAACATTAAAGAATTCAGAGGCACAGCTAACATTAAACAATTCAGAGCTAACCGCCTAAACAGCTAAATTCTGAGAAACATTATTTTTACAGAAGAAAAATTATTTTCCTTGCAAAGTAGAGCGGGTAGTTACCAACCAAATATGTGAAAACTGTATGTATATACATTTTAAGTACACAGTTATTCTGGTAACAGATTTATCTAAATTTTTTATTTTTACTACACTGAAAGATCTCGCAGATTCAGATACTAACAGTATGACAAATATTGCTGAGTTTTAAACACTGTTGTAACGCAGCTTATATAGTTAAAGCCGTACACCAAAATGATTTTACGCACGTTTAGCTAAATTAGGTGTATGACAAGTCAGTTGTACCACACCCGGGCCTGCGTCAAATGATTTGTACGAACGGTGGTGTTGTTTAACTCGTTCGAACTCGTGCTGACGCACTCGACTGAACTCGTTACAACCGTGCGTACAAATCTCTTAACACACGATGGCTGTGCTACAACTATTACTTGATATGTAAATGTGAGAATCGAAACAATAATATAGCAATAGTCTTTTCATAAAAGATCAAGGTTCCAAGATTATGAAAAGTAAGTCTAGAGAGACGTGTCTGAGTGGAAATTATAAACTTATTTCCTACCTAATCGAATAAATACAGATATACAATATATTTAGATAGATTGATTAAAATGCCGGACATAGTTCAGAAGTAGACATATAATAATTTTGGGCCAGAGCAACTCGAGAGGTGAAGTGCAAAGCATGCCATGTCTCTTTCGAAACCAAGTCTAATCTTTAGCGTGACTTATGTCCTTATATGAGCAATACAGTAAGCCCCCGGACCACCCGTATTAACATTTGCTCGTTTTGACGTTATAACATAACATCCGTCACGGTTACTTGGGCAAGATTTTATTATACATTGAGCACTATGTCGAGGCGTATCAATTATCATCATGAACAGACTAAATTAAGAGCGTTTTATTTGAAGCTATCCTATATTATTATATATAAGCCCATTTTTTGGTTAAACATCAATTTTACCGGCGTTGTCGACATTAACGAGAATTGAAGCTGCTAATAAGTACAGTAATAGACAAAATAGTCGGTTCAATGTCACTGAACGGAAACCAGAGACAACAAAAAATGCGTTGACACGCGTCAGACAATGCTTGACTCATCGGCGGCATTGTGCTTCTTTCAACGGCTGAGACAGTTCGTTTAATTTTAAATGATGGTCATTTATTTAGCTACTATTATACCCGAATAGGGTTTTTAATGGCGCGCTCAATGCATTACATTGAACGTGCAGATTGATGTGAGATTCACATCATAATGTTCACGTAACTGGAACTTGTGCGCACCTGACAGTATCTAGCATACCGTACCGTGCGGCCGACACCGATGCGTTTTTAAGATAAGTCTCGTTAATCTTTAGCTTTCGTTAAGTTTCGTTAAATAGTAGAAAGTTTTTTTACCAAGATCACCAACAGAACCCCCAAAGTACAACCTAAGGTGGATCTTCGCCATCACGACCTCCTTTGGCGCGCACTTGCCGTCCGGCCAAAAAAACTTGGCAGTATTTTAAAAATTTAAGCGCACCTATTTCGCAAACACATGCGTGTTTCTAGTCAGTGGTGGAATTACCCGAGCTGTTTTTTGCATGTTTGGTGAGTTCTAACTAAATAATAACACACCAAAATAAAGATTCCGATGTTGAGGAAATCTTTCCGTCTATTTTTTGAAACATCAATGCATAGCGATTTTAATAAAATATTAGGTATACAATAAATAAACAGTACGAACCAATATGATTTTGAACGAACTTTACATATCCCAATTTAAAACATTCCAACCATTATTTTATTTTGTACATTTTCCCGCAACTGAACTACAATTAAATTTTAAAAAAGTAGTAGTTTTTTACTGTCCAGTCCTAGAAGTGGTCATTGAAGCAAAACAGCACAAGTGCGAACTTTACTTTAACCTTTTCCTTTGAAATCAACGCCTATTTGGCATACACATGTTTTAATACAATTTTGCCGCAGCTGTTTCCCGTTATTAAGGAACATCGCAAGGCGAGCGAATAACAACGCATCTCCAAGCACCCAACAGGCTCGTTTACCGCGACCCTCCTGAGTGGCCGGTATGACAATTGTATCACTTTATGAAAGAAAGAATGTGATATAGAACACTTTTCCTAGGGTAATTATTTTATCAAACGGTATCGCCGACATGACCTACTTCGCTTTGGCTTATCCATTTGAAAACGGTGAACAAATAACATGCTGTTGTCACACCCGCCTGGCTATGACAATGTATTCAGATATTGTCTATGTATGGTACGTCTTTATGACTGCAGTTACTAGAGCAATGAACGACAATCTTCACCAGAATTAACACATTTTAAGTAAAGTATTATTAGCAGTTAAGAATAGGCCCAGGTTTTAGTCTCAAATGTTGTCGTAAAACGCACTGCGAAAGCGACGACCAACATGTGATTTGCGCAGTGGTATTTATGGTATCCTTATACATGGTACATAACAAATTACGCGGTCTCAATCGTGCACCCCCTCCCCGTTGGCAGCGAGCGGAAAATTATGAAAAACAGGCAAAACTGGTGATATATTTGTTAATAAGTGGTGCAAATTTGCAAATGCGAGGAAAATTTTTTGCAATAATAGTCTTGGGCGCGCGATTTTTACTCCAGGAATGGCGCGCTTGCAAAATTTTTTCAAGCCAATCAGTGAAACATTTTACAAAAATATTTGGGGAGGGGCAATTGATACTCGGCCTCCCTTGTGCTTTTCCCGGTGGTGACGTCCCTGTATAGACATAAAGTGTGAAAGTTTCAAATAACCTCGGAAAACACAATCAGTACACGTACTACAAAAATATAGCATATGCTGCAGTGAACTTTTCTCTTACGCGGTGTTGCAGTTGTAAATTGCTGTGACTTTTTTTGTAAAACACGATTAGACCGCATCAAAAATTCGACACAGGGCACTGGGTTTACGATAGCTGAGCTAGTTTCAGGGCGTCATCCCTGATATTGCTTTTAGGATTATATATGTGTTTGTAACATGTGTTAACGTGTCACATTTGTGTTTGTGTTGTCATTTAGCCGACACTCATAAGCAGATCTCAAGTTATTACAGATTTATTCTAATAACGGTACGCAGCTTCCTAATACCATGCCCATACCACCCGGCTATCATGGCCTCAAGGGTGGACCCTAAATTTATCGATTTTGCTACTTTTATCCGTCACACCCAAGAAGCTATGAAGCTTAACAGGCCACAGATGCGCTTTATGAGGTGTGTTCGGACCCCGCCCGATTGGTTGCGCACATGTATAGTATGTGGTATGATTGCTGAGGTCTCAAAGGGAGGCTGGGACTGACACCTCATCATAGTGCCTAACCAATATTCCCTATCTTAATCTCAATTGGAAGTTGTGTAATTCAACATCGTTAAGGAATAAATTAGTGTCAGTCGGACTTGTGTATAAATTTTGATTCGGCTCCGAGATATTAAGGTTCTTACCCTACCCGCTGGTTGTAGCCAAAGTGACCACCACAGAGTTCCGACAGTTCCTAGAAATTTAATGTCGGACGCTGTGACTAACGATTTATTATCCGTAGTTAATTGCTTGAAAATGATGGAGCCTACCTAGTAAATTTTAATCGTTATTTGTGTATACCGTTTGCGTGAGCGGTTTCTATTATTGGTTTCGTGAACTCATGTCGCTATCGCTCTGTTATTGTGTTAGGTTACCAATGGTAGTAAGCCATACACGTTGGTGCTTGGGATATTTTATCCGCAGGCCGCAGCGCATAGGGCTGACTGGTCCGAGTGGACAAATCGAGAAACATATGATTATGCCAAAATAAATAACAAGGCACACAATGGTTGATTTTCTAGATTTTTATTCAAGTATATGTACAATGCAAGCTAAATGGGGCATAAAAAGGACAATACGTAATAATACTGGTTATAGAAGTATTCTGGTATCACATTGATAGAAACGACAAAGCGCGCTCAATTTTTAGAGCCAACGGCTTAAAGTCCGAAAAGTGGAATTTCCTTAATTCAGTTATGTTAAGTAATTGAATCGCTGAGAAATGATTGTTTGATTGTTTCGTTTTTGCTTGTTCTTTTGCCAAGAAGCCACCTATTGTGGTTAGCGGACTACGGGATCACCTGGAACCTACGATATCCGGAAGTATCCGATTAGCGCCAAGCTCTTCGTAGCACTTGCTTAATGCTACATTCCTTTACAATGGATCACTCGTGTGTGTAACGCCATATTTAATCACTGCATAAAGCCGCGTTTTGTGAAGGAAGAGAACAAGCGTAAAGCCTGCTAATCGGTCAGCCCTTTTCTACAGCAACGCTTTTGACTCAAGCTACCTAGCTATGACGCAGACTTGTGCAACTCTCCTATGTCAAATTTTTTCAGGTTTCACTAGAACCACGTTCCACATATAATAACGCATATCTAATATGAATGCATACATATCTATCACACAGAACCGAAAAGCAAAAATAAAAACCAAATAAAACCAAACAAAACGTGAAAACGAGAAAAGCATGACAAAACACACGTGCCTTTTGTACAGCCAACATCCCTTAGGCTTGAGTGATCTAAATCCTAATATTTTTCTTGATGATACCAACCATAGCCCGAAGGCCAGCCACGGCTCGAATGCCGAACATAGTTCAGGAAATTTACTTAACTCAGGATGTCAAAATAATATTTTATCACCCTACCAGAGGTCTTAGTGAGACCACAAAAGGCCTACATCCTCTTTCTTACACTTAAAGTTCGCTCGGCCACAAACGCAGCATGATCGCTGAGACTTCTACTGTGCTACAAAGTTTGAAGCGAACATGTAAACCAGAAGCCCAGAAACAATACCTAGATTTAACCAATTCCTCCCTGTTTCTAAGAAAAATTTAATCTTAGTCGTCTCAGAGAAATTTCTCCATACCTAACTCAGCTCAAGGATCATGTAAATTACGGACCTATTGTATCCAACTAATGTTATATTTAAAATCTACCTATGACCATGGAGAATCAGAAGAACTTCGACTAGCAAGTTTTATCTAATCACATGAACTGGAACTAGACCTTATCTTGTACATTCCAAAGAACACGAGGTGTAGCAATTCGGGGGAAGTGGATGGGTTTGCCAAAAGGCATAGGGAAAAAGACTCGCAAGGGGGACGGGTAACTAGCTATGATCTACTATGGAATTTTGAGGAAACAGTGGTACGTACATGTTTTCCCTAGTGAGTCAGCGGAGAGAATGATTCTCTGGTCTAACGCCCCACCCTATACATTGAAATCTGTTGACCGCTGACAAAACTGCATCTACCACCATCGCCAAGTTAAGAATCCGAGTAAAAACCATAAATGAAACATACAAATCTGATACTAGCAACGGAGCCGGTCTGCATAGTCGACTGAACTCCGTGCTGCCGAACTTGAACTGATCCGTTTATACTTGGGCGCTCAAAAATATGAAGCCATGTGTTGAATACAATTTCAAACGCTGTACAATGAGTCATTCTTTCGAAACCTCGGCCAATCTTGAAATTGCAATCACAATTCAATTGCAATATTTTTGAGTATTGGTCCTACCGTAAGCATCTGGCTGCTTAATTGTAAAGAAAACGGCTGAGACAAAACAGTGTTTAGCACCTGCATTTCAGGGGCCAAAGTTAAAAATTTTGCGTTCAAATTTTCATTGTCTTGCCACTAAATCTCCATCGACAATATGGGGCGCCTGGTCGAGTTTCGAATAGGTTCCTAAAGCTTCCACAAAGGCTTAATATACGCTTCGTATTTTTGCCCCTTGGGGTGCTCTTAATCTCCTCGACTAGGCTCCTATCAAGTAGGAAATTGAACTATTATGCACAAGTCCACAGGAGGTACACCAGCTAGAAGATACGTACTGACATACGAACATAATATACACGAAGACATGCAAATGCAAATCACAACACAAATATCTATGAACGACAAAGATTAATACGCGGACGATATTACGAGCACACCATGCAGCGTGCTATTCCTGAATTATCGTAGTAAATTTATCCAGATCATGATAGATTTTCCGCTATAAGGTATTTCAGACCTAATTAAGACCAAGTTCTAACCCGAATCCTACTTTTTTGTTCATTGTTTCGCTTTCCAGATTCGATAGAAATACACCGAACAGACCGGAACGGTCCTGTTACATTATTACGGTGCAGCTTAAATTTCATCAACTTTGCAATGTTTGCAGCTAGCATCTGTAGCGATATATTGATCGAGCAATGTATTGGTTTATTTAACTCAATTGTACACACTGACATCGAAATAAGTAGAAAATAATTTGAGCTTAGGATATTTCAAATAATGGTTCATTCTGTATTATGAAAATACACCGCAGAATAATAAATAATCAGGTGTATTATTGGATTCAGATGCCGTATCGCTAAATATGGTCTCGAGCCCTTAAACTTTTTTACACCACTGATAGAAAAAATGTTGAACAAAGTCTTGAGTGACTACGCCGAAATTCACCAAATTTCGTCATCGTGACAATTTGGATTAGTAGACTCCAGCGACGCTGCTTCTGCACTCTCGGTTCTGTTTGTCTTTGCTTCTAATCTCGCCGGCGCAGAGTGGCTTTTGGTATACGGCAGGCGTAGGAAATATTGAATATTTTGGACCAAAATCAAAAGTAACACATTCTAATATAACGATCGACAATAAGTTGCTGATCTGATTTGTTTCCTTCAGTAAAACATGAATTCAGGAAACATAAGCACTGAGTGCGCTCTTTTAAAGCTTTCGGGGAAATAAAATTTTTATTAAAGTGTTTGGCTGGTGAAAAATATGATAATATGTTATGAAATAATGCTGTGTAATAATTTCTTGAAATAGTTGCTAAACAGTTATCCGCCACTTTCAGTAGTAAACTTAACACGTTATAATGTCAAAATTTTCTAAAGGAAAAGCGTCACAGCAGCGATAAGCTAAAGCTGTTGTCTAGATGTGTACATTTTATTTAGTTGCAGGGATGCACATAGTACTCAGGTTTGTTAACAAATGAATATGATCATCACGTGTGATGTTAATACCAGAAAGATGATGTGCCACCTGCCTATTTCGTGGCTTTATGAGAGTGTGCCCCTTATGTCGTTTGCTTTAATTACCGAAACAACGTTTGTTATGATAGCTAGAATGCAAAATTGCAGTGGAGAAAAAGGCGCATGAAGCTAAATATTCGTATTTTACTGCATACCTGTATATGGAAGCATTTTTAAATTTTCAACAAATGTTGAAGCGCTTAAATTATATATTTTTAAATACTAGATTAAATTTTATAAAATTTAATATGTTTGGTTGATTCATAAACAAGCTGACGTTATGATTATAAATTTTAGGATTCACATGCATAATCTAATCTATTATCACCCGCAAACTTACATCGTTGAATCTGTATGCTCAAAAGGTTTTTCACAGGATGGCCCTGTATAAGATATTTCATTGAATATATATAGCATAACACATAATCCATGCATTAAATATAAATCATACGCAAGTGTTTCTGATATACATAATAAATTGCTGTACCAACATGTATTTACGTGATATAATGTTAAACTAGGTATTTATGTCATATTATTGAGCTGAACCAGTCATTTCGCATAACTATAGTGGAGTGTTAATGCTTTTACTGTGTTTACGGGTTTTGTCGGGCTACTTAAGTTACCACACATTGCCCAATGTATAAACACAATTGGAGCTGGAACACTTTGCAAAACAAAGTGTCACTGTCTGCTCACAAATCGAAAATGTTCCACCACAAAGTTTTCTGTTTTGTTTCCCCTCCGCACATATTAAAGCGCAACCTTTGAATTTCTTTATCTTTACTAAAAATGTAATTACTACGTTAACATAACACATGCCACAACGTTTCAGTTTTAACATTATAAAACCCTTGAAATTTCAATGATTGAAAATTCGCATATCGTGCATATTTGGAGGCAGGTATAATTAATGTCTGAAAATATTTGCTCTAAGCAAAGCCTACAGAGACATCTGTACTGATATGATGCTTGTTTATTCTAGTCTAGTTCTGCGATTTCGGGTCCTACCTTTGTACCGTTATGTCGATATAAGGATAAATTTTGGTTTTGGAAAAAATCAATGTCCACTATTTGTGAATTATGTGACTAGTTGAATTGTTTATGAGCTATAACCGCATGTGGTTTGACTATGCAGTTATTTTAAACGTTCTTAATATTCTGTCCAGAACATATTTAACTATATGTGTTGTCTAACACAGTTGGGTTCGGAAGTATGGTAAAGTGCACACGAATCATTACATCATACCCATCTATTGCATCGAATATTTTACCTATTCTACTACCCAAAATGAGTATGGCATTTCTTTGTGCCCCGCCGAAGCTGTTATTCGCATATATCAGCATTCGCATATATAGTATACAGTTACATTCACTTTAAAACATTTGCATTATATTACCGCAATAACTGAGTTAATTTTGTTTCGAAACATAATTATCACCACTTTCACCTTTAAGGAAGAATTCGAGTAGGCTTGTACAATTTCCACCAAGTGACATATTCACTACCAATCTTGAGCAAATTCAGATTATTCCGGGTGTTCCCAGATTATAGATTTTTGACTTATATTGCTTAGATTTGAAAACATGCTGGCGGACAAATGTATTGGTTCTGTCTGTGTGGGCATGTTACATAACGTCATACATGCCGGCAGGGGGGGTAGGGGGGTTACCCCCCCTGAGGTCCGGACCCCCCCCCCCCCCCCCGAGGCCGAAAGGCCAGGGGGGGTTACCCCCCCCCCGGGGTTGCGCAGCAACCCCCCCGGGCCGAAAGGCCCGGCTGGTTTTACCCCCCTTGGGGGTGCGCAGCACCCCCTCCCCTGAGGGTGACTTGACCGCTGTCCGAGTTTTAAAGCTTGACCTTAGTGCAAAAACTTGCGCAAATTGTGCCTGCTTGTTGCTAGTGGTGCATATGCAGCATAAATTTGTGGAAAGCTTTTTGTTGACGACGTCATTCCCTGAAATAAAAGTTAACCGAAATACTTATTTATATACTAACTAGATTTAGACATTGAATGTCTGCTATGGTCCACGGTTATGCAATATATCGCATATGTGTATAATGATTTACCTACTCTTCATATTACCTATATGAATTAGATTAGCTATTCTATATAAAGCATAGCAGTTTTTGGCGCTATAGAAACTTCGTTGTGGAAGCATGCGGTCTTATCAACAATTTCGTTGCTAAAGCTATTATTCATCCCAAGAGATTAATAACGAAAATACAAAAATTTTAACGAAAATAACAAGACGCATTTGCTTCCATTCCGGCAGTCTCTTCTTTTCTCGCTTTTAAAGCTTAAATTTAAAAGATTTAAAATTGCAGCAGAATTAGTATCCACCAAACCCACCAAATCTAAAGTAAAAGTCACAGGGGACGATTTATCAATCTTTTGGCATTCTTTTAGATTGGGTTTGGTCGCTAAAAGTAAAGTAGTTCTGTGGATAAATCGTTTAAGACTAAATATAAACGTGTATATTTAGTCTTTCTTCATCGGTACAAGTGAAAACCACACAAATGCACACGGCTAAATTAAATGGTTTTAAGACGAAGCCGTTTTAACAAACGAATGAATATGGTCGGTAACAGTTTTGTGAAACGTGGCTGCTGCAATCAAGGAATGTGGAAGGCTGGACAATTGCCTTTTTAGTAAACCACGTAACGATGAAAACAGACTTTTTTATATCCTCCATTTCCATCTCATATAGGGTTAACCCTTTCATGCCCGAATTAATTTGAGTATCGTGCAATGTTTGACAAACTCAAGCCTGCGCCAGGGATCGAACCCGAAACGTACGGTTGAAACTTGTGCACACAAACCACTGAGCTATCTGAGAGCTGTTGCTCGATTCCTTAATGAACCTCACAATGCGAGCGAATAACAATGCACGTTCAAACGTACAATATATGACAAACTCAGTAAACACAACGAGTCGCAATGTGCGTTGGGTCCATTTGGACCTTACGGGCATGAGAGGGTTAGTTGTGCGATTGGCTAATTTTTAATTAACCCTTTCATGCACGAATTAATTTGAGTATCGTGCAATGTTTGACAAACTCAAGCCTGCGCCAGGGATCGAACCCGAAACGTACGGTTGAAACTTGTGTACACAAACCACTGAGCTATCTGAGAGCTGTTGCTCGGTTCCTTAATGAACCTCACAATGCGAGCGAATAACAATGCACGTTCAAACGTACAATATATGACAAACTCAGTAAACACAACGAGTCGCAATGTGCGTTGGGTCCATTTGGACCTTACGGGCATGAGAGGGTTAATAATAGTATTAACGGCTGCGAGGACCAAAAAAAAAATAAGGTCCTCACGAGATCGACCCCCTAGACAAATTTGGCCGGCCAGGGGGGGTTACCCCCCTGGGATGGCCGCGACCCCCCGTGGGGGCCTCTACCCCCCCCCTGGCATGACCGACCGTCGGCATGTATGCATAACGTGTAACTGTAATGCTTGTGAGTTTACATGAAATTAATGCTTATTTCGGATATCGTTTGAAAAGGAAGTATATAAATTGACTTAATCTTTGCAAAATTGATATTTTAATATTTCATAAAATCGATTAAATAATGTACACGTATATTTTAGATTAAATACGGTATCGGAAATCGGCCGCATGCCTTATATACTTCAATTTACTGGCCAACTACAGTGACCAGATTTGTAAAAACATAACAATGTGACTGCAGGCGAATTTTCAATGACGCTTAGGCTTAATACACCGCTTGAGCTTAATGACAAATGCTGAAAACAATGTCACAGCCTTCATGCTATGGCTATAACGAAAAGGTCCATCTAATAACGATCTTCTTTAGCAATTTTGTACAGAGGAGGCAGCTTGTACAACTAAGGAAGCTTTTAATACTTGGTAGGTAAATAGTTAATAGCGTTGTTGCAGGAAATATGATTATAAAGTTTACATTACCAGAACTAAACTGAATTAGTCGGTTACAACTACGCAACTGGGGTAACATATTGCCGTGAAATATCATTTTCTACTAATACCAAGGACATTTGACAAGTTGGGCATAGGTTTATGTCCAAAAGTCAAATGGCCAAAATCTGTTAATAATTAAGTAAACATTTAACTACAGCCGTATAAATTTCTGGCGTAACTGCTTGCATCATGATACGTTATCAATTATGGTGTACTACATGCTTACCCAGTATTTTTATTAATTTCTGGCGTAACTTTTTTTTTTTTTTGCTTGCATTCATAACTCTTCATCATGATACGTTATCAATTATGGTAAGCAGTACGACTGAGTATGATGCGTTAACCCAGGTATTTTTTATTATTTTGAATACGTAACTCAACCCTTATAGCCAACATAGTTGTATTATTAACTTGATGTTTGCTTATAAGTCACAAACATATATAGAGATTAACTTATAGAAATTTTATATGTGAAAACTGCAAATTCCAAAGTGTAACTTATTACAAATTTTGTAAAACAATTGCGATTCCGCTGTTGATGCTTGTTGTACAAGTGTAACGATGTATTATTCCTTATTTATTGTTTGTTGTTTATCATCTGCACAATACATTAAATGTGAGTTTACGGTCTATATTGTTGTTACGAAATGTTGTATACAAAAGTATATGTATTGAATATGTATATATCTGTGCGAGATGTGTAACTACATATGAATGTCATGAATTTATTGTGTATAGAAACAATGTATATAAGTGCTGTATTATGCATATATGTGTGTTTAGATAAGCTTCTTGTGTGCTGAAATATGTGTGCTATTGCATGTTAAAAATTTTGTATAATTTGCAGGAGCAATTTTAAGACTTAGTTAAGTTTGAGGGAGTTTTACAGGAGAAACGAATTTAGAAGAGTTTTATGTGAGTCTAGTCTATAAGTTGGAAATATATCGAATTTGAGTGTAAGTTTTGGGTGCCTTAAGCATTAGGCCTACATTGGCGGATATGTGTATGTGTATCTGCTAGATTTTCGAATAAACTCTTAAATTTTGTTAATACTTAATAATTCGGGGAAATTCTTAAAAACTTATTCTCTAACAACTAAAATTCACTTAGGTTTAAGACGGAATTTTTGGGGAGTGGAACCAGAGTAAAACTTGAAAAACTTTACATGTAATTTGGAACACTTAAAGAAATCAACTAGGAGAAAATTGGGAGTAGACCTATAGCTCGGGTATTTAAGCAATTGGGCAGTTAGATCATGGCTTCAGTCGGCCTCAGAAGCTGCGCAATAAAGGTGAGTACAGTTCAGCCGTTTATGCGTTTAATTTGTGTAGTTTGTAATTTGTTGTAGTTAACGAAATAAAAAGTCTGGATTATAAGTGGTGACACATTAAGGCCTTAGGAGTAAGTTAATAAAACAGCCTTTGAAATCCCATTGGACGTTTTGTGTGCAAGTTGACGTAGTCGAGTGTAATCTACAGTGGTACTAAACACCCCTTGGACCACGTAGGTTACATAAGGAATAAACATTGCATTGGATTATATTGCTTTTACAATAAAAAAGCACTCTCTATCACATGTAAATAACAAGTATTAGGCTTTAAAGCCACGCCCAGTCACCAAAACGATAAAGCAAAGGTAGAAATGTCAGTGTAACAGTAAATAGAAAATATGCAAGTACAAATGTATTTAATGATTCGAGATTTATTTCTATTTACCGATTTTGATTCTTATCATACGAAAAATTATAGGAAACAAACTGAAACCAACTAGATATTTTATTAACTTTATTGAAATATTTATTAAACCCCGCAAAATTCGCGATCAATCTTATATGTACATAGTTGAATTTGTTTCAGAAATCTTATACAACCATATATTTAATTTATTTTTTACATTTTATCTTCATCCAGCAGCTTCTTCACTATTATGTCGGTTGTTGCAAACCTAACGCTAAATGAAACGATTTCGAACGATAGTGCTAATGATGTAAACTCGGCGATAGAAAATGCAGAGATAAAGGCAAAGATCAAAGCCATTCACATGGTTGCGTACAGTTTGGTCCTTCCAACCGTATGTATATGTGGAATATTCGGAAATATTCTTAATATTATTACACTACGAAGTCCTGTTTTACAGGTAACTTTGATTGTATTTTGTCAATAATCATCACCTTACCATAATTGAATGCTAGCTGGGAGTATTGTTTCACAGTTTGTTTTGCTTTATTCTGCTGCAAACTTTTGGGTATATGCGACGTAGCAGGACCATAGCATTATTGTAACAGTTGGGACTTAGTCAGCCGGCCAATACTGTCTACTAGTCTCACGGCAGATTACCATATCTGGATGACACCATGTTAACTTTACAACAGACAAAATCTAATGTGTCTCCACTTCGACTTCGTTGCCTTTTATTCGCTCCATTTTTGTAGCCGCTTTTATGAATATTAATCTAATGCTCCAGGAATTGTTTATAACAGAAATTTGAATTTATATCTAGGCATTTCAATGTATTCTTTGGCATAGAATTATGCTTCTAACCTATTAAAGTGCGTCGCGAGCATGGTGGACACTAAGCACGACACATGGACACGAGGCTTTAGTTTTCTCAACGTTAGTATTTATAAGAAATGTGATTCGTGGCGTTGCCACAGTCAAGGTGAGCTATGCTACGTAAAGCAGTTATATATGCTGCATTGTAAACAAAGAAGTACGCATCGGTTTAGGATTGCTGACTGCCTATTGCGCTGACATGGCATATTGCAACGTTGCCGAAGTACTTGTCCTACAGCACAGACATCGTATCATCAATAACCGACTACAGTGATTAAACTATCAAATCAATGCATGAAATGTTTACAGCGAAAAAAATTTCAAAAATTTGCATTTTTGTTTATATATACTTTTCGCTACTGGACCACAAAATTGACTGTATCATGTGCCATCTGGGTGACCTAGTCGTGAGTACTACAATCTTCGTGATTACCGTAAAAATGATGTACCAATATCGATTTGACTTATATCCCCAATTTTTGAAGAGCTACATTGTTGGAAGTCATAGTGCGCCAGCAAAAATATATGTCGATGCCGTGATTATGACGGGATATCACAAATTTTCCGATAGGCATGGCACAGTGTTTAAACCGAACTAACACTTTAACATGTTAAAATTAAATGTCCACTTCACTTAAATTTGAGTTTCGCAGGCATTTGCTTTTATACACAGTTGTACCAATATGTTATGTAACAAACAGAAAGATTTGCAGTTTCGGTGCTTTTGGCTTGTTCAACTTGAAATAATGTTAACTTACATTTTCGTCAGAGGTATTCATGTAACCTTTGAAACCTGTGATCATTCTATTGAAATTATACAAACTGCTTTTCAATAAATGAACCGCATTAATAGACCGCATTATAATAATTTACATACTACGATTTAAAAAGAAATTACGGACACAATCGTCATCTATCTCGAGAGAATAGTCATCATTTTCAACGTTTACTTTTAATTTAATTATTGCCAATCACAAGCTTAATTTTTGGGGCGAAACCACTCATCTTCAAAAATTTTTACTTTTAGTAAACACAAAATTTTTCGCTTTAAAAAACTTAGCTTTTGTAAATTCAATGCGATGGTTAGTGCGTTAATTCCGTCTTGAAGTATACAGTTTTGAAGTTTGTTTAAACTAAAGACATTTACAACAAATACACAATGTAATTCCTTTCTCTTAACTATTACATGTAATATTATGTTATGTACCCACAAAATGAGAACGTATAGTATGCTATCGATGCCCAAAATATGATGATGATAAAAAGCTATAATTAATTTCAATACGAAATTAGTTAAAGACTATCTGGTTTATGCATATCCGCTCCTGATGCCATGTTGACGACGGCTCTTAAAGATTATTGAGCCATAAAATGCTAGAATGAATATGTTCGTTGCCGGATTGTGTAATGTTCATTCAGTTCAGAAGAAATAATTTTGCGGGTACCCAGAGTAAAATAAAATTTAAATTTAAAAACGTTTTCAGGGCTTCCGCTTATAAAAATACAAAATATATAGTTATAAAATGTGTTATTTAATGCGAGTCAGTTCTTTTGCATTTTTAATTATCCTTTGAAATATAAAATTTTACGCTTCTGACCCAACGATGCTGGCAAAGCAGCACCGTAATACCTCAGAAAATTTAGTTCAAATATTGAAAGAAATGTATTTCCAAATGCCTTGATTAGTGAAAAATTAATTATACATATTTAAATGTGAAATTTCAGGCTGTGTCATATATGTATGTTCGAGCACTTGCTATCGCTGATTTGGGCTGCATGGTATTTACATTCCTTTTCATACTGCGAACATCAGGACTGTTGCCTGGAACTAATTTTTCTATCGCCGTGTTCGGGGCACACTTTGAACTCCCGTTGATCAATTTCTTTATTGCGGCCGGAGTTCTAATCATCATAGCGCTTACCGTCGATCGTTACGTCTCAGTTGTATGCCCGTCGAAGTTTCGACAATGGAATACTGCTAGATTGGCTGGGACAGTTATTGCAATTGCGTACATTTTTAGTGCATTTCTATATATTCCTATGTGTTTCAAGAAGCATGTCAAAATAGCGCCCAGCCGCTGTAAGTATTTCAATTATTCGACTAGGTATCTAATTAATTATATAAATTTGGTGTTAAAAGGGAATATCCCAGAATCCTCCAGCAAGAAATTCATAAATATTAAAGATACAGCGAAGTTGTGGCATCATTTTTCTTAACGCGGCGAGGCGGTTCAGAAAACTTCGACTATCTTTGTTAGCATTTGGTTACTCTTGCTACTAAAAATTTTCAAAAAAATGGTCGCAATATAAGTATTATGTTATATACAATTCAAACCGCATTACAAGATCGGCCTAACAGCAAGATGGGTTAATGAATTACTGCCATTTGGAGGATATGAAGGCGTTATCCTAAGACTTAGCTTAACCTAAAAGGTTAATACATAAACCCAATGAGTTGATTATTACACCAATCGCCTTGCGGTTCGAATGATAATATCAAGTTATACATTTATTGAGAAATATTTGATATTTTCTGTTAAATTTTGAGGCCATTGGTAACTTAACTAAATCCAAAAAAATTGTCATAAATATGACCGCAATAGATATCATCTGAACCACCTCGTTGAACAGAGTTAATTGGCTTGCATCTGCAAAATTGATAAATTTCTGTCTGGGTGTGCTAAGGTTTTAGTACTCTTTTAGTACTTTCTGAGAAAGTGGCAGAAGTACTAAACGCCATAAAATAAATATTTGCAAAGAGAATCGATATGCTGGTTCTGTTGCTGTTCCAAATGGCCTGCTCTTTTCAAAAGTAATCCTTTTACACCTTTCAAAACTTCTGTAAACCATAGATTATATTTTAAAACAAGCGTTCTAGTTTAGGTAAAATTTACCAGAATTACTGAGCAATGGCGTTGCTCGTCTTACATCTGCCAAATGCTTCGTGACAATTTTATTGTTATAATATCAATACTTTATAAGCATAACCACTGGTTGCACATTTTTTGATAAACGCATGCGAAAATATTACTGTTATAATTTCAAACGAAAAAATAACCATTCGTATAATTTCTTCTCAATTTATTTTACGTTGCGGAGGAATTGAAATATTTTACAGTGTTTCCCACTCTGTTTTGGAGAAGAGCTCAGTTCATACCTGCCAGAGTTCTCACATCTACCAGAATTCAGAATTTTGCTTCCACCAAAACCAACTTGTCGCACCAATAATAATTAACAAGAAAATTTAGATAAAATGTGAACCAATTACTATCTCAGCTAATGCGGGAATCATGTTATAATGTCCCCAACAGTTGGAACTTTTGTTCCCCTGTAGTGTAGACTATACCGTAAAGACGGTGACAGTGACAACCACACCATATAACAAAATATGAGGGTGTCGGGCACACCCCTAGATACCTCATCTTGGCAATGTAGTATTTCGGTGTTTTATGCTTGCCAATGCGGTGTTTCTATGGTATCCTGTAGGCCCTATGTAAAATGACCCCACGGGGTGACGGAAACCCTCAGCAAAGCGAAAAAGCAACGACGGTTCATTGACACCGTCTGAAATAAGCCAAACTATTAGCTAGCTTTGTTTGAAATTTATTTGAAACTATTTAAAAACACAGGGGTGTCTAAGACACCCTATAGTCTAGGGTGTGCCTGCCACTGTGTGGGGTACATAAGTTCCAAGTGGTGGGAACATTATAACGTGAATTCCGCATAAATTTTGGCAATGCAGTTTTGTAACATAAAATATATAGAACAGATCTGTTTGAGCGTAAACATATCAAACTACGCGGCACAGTCAAGCTTAGTTTAATCGTTCATTCGTAAACCAACGTGGTTTGTTCAATATTGAATAAACCTTCGCCGTATCGTCGGATTGAAACAGGTTTGTTTGGCTCCGAGCGTGGTGCACTAGCCATTACGCTATTTAGTAGCTGTTGCTACGTTGTTTAGGGAACCGCGGAAAGCCAACAAAGCACTTGCAAACGCACGCCGTACCACAAAGTAGACTAACATATCGCTTTAAAATGTACGCTGCGACAAAAGTGTAACTTTACGCACTAAAGGGTTAAATCCGCAAACGATTCAGCGCCATTATTCTGAAAATGCAGCTTCCCATTGCGTGATACACCCTCTATGAGCTGTGATAACAGATTACGATAACATGCCACAAGTATTGTACGCGATGTTCTTATTTATTCGTAAAAGGCAGTATCAAATTCATCTGCTTAGCTGTTCTGAATTAATCTATGTTGCGCTGCTACATTGGTATGTCAGATTGTTACAATGGAAAAACAATTATTGTATTTGCTGCTGAGAGTTGAGATCGCGATCTTGCAGACTTCTATCTCTGTGATTTATTGCCCACAGCCATGTTGCATTAAGTTTTTGTTATGTGGAGAAGGACGGTGTTTGTTCTGACAATGAGTTGAATAGTTAAAATCATTCTCAGTAAGAAAAAGGTTACATACATTTGTTATCATATTTGTGCAAACGATTACTTTTATATCGCTGCTAAAATCACTGTCACGACCTGACAATATCTTTCTTTGCTATACAAGTAGTTACTGATTATTTTCTTAGCGGCTCCACCAAAAACAAACTGTGACAAAGCGACAACAGAAAATGATATTTGTAAATACGATTTCAAAGACAATCCGATATGGGCAAATCATTCGTTTTTTGTTGTTTACAAATGGACACGTGAATGTCTACTTCGACTTATTCCAATCGTTGCACTGACGTACCTTAATATTCATATTATCGTTCGCATTCGATGGATCAAGAAAAGGCGACAAGCAATGCTCGGTAAGACTTATGCCGATGACTAAGCGGAACAGCCGTGAGCAATGAAACTCTGAAAACATATTGGCGCTCTGGAAACAATTTTCTTTCTATCGTTCATCATTATTACATCTGCCACTCCAACATTATATTATAAGATTACCCAGCGCAAGACGAGATGCGCAGAAATTCCATAACATAGCACTGTGGCACTATTCGCCCATATTGCTTATATTGCAGACAAATAGCCGTCCACAAATATTTCGAACATCGCAAACTTTAATCCCTGAAGCACATGCTATTTCTCGTCCCAGCGGTATGGCTTTGCAAAATGATGTCATACTGTTTCTCTACAAATATATACAGTTACTTAGAGACCATTAGAATTTATTGAACGATCCAAGAACAATGGTTTTGTTAAATTAATGTTATGACAGCAACTTTTTTAGTTGTAATTACCAGCAGCCAGTACAAGTGCTTGCATAATTCGCATAACTACCTTTATACAACTGCTATTTGTGCCATAAAATTTTTGTGCTAGACAAACGCAATATCATTCCGGTTTCTCAAATTCATATTTCCAATAAAATTGTGTCAATGAAATACATAATTAGTCTAATTCTGGCCCTTCTTTTTATATTGTATTTCGAAACCAAATTTGAAATCGACATTATTAAACACTATTCGCCTGTAGCGGAACGGCAAGCGCACAGTGAAATGATGAACCTACTCGAATCAAAAAGTTCCAAAGCTATAAACAGTAGCATAAACAAATGTTGGCCCAATGTAATGCTTCTACCTGTCTGTTCCACGGTTACGACGATATTGCAAATTACTGATAATATAGTTATGGGCTAAAGGCAACTGTATAAATCGAAGCCAAATATCACTAGTTTCAATAGCGATATCAATACATATCAGATTTTGACACAAAGTTGGTAGTTTTTGCTACAATATGCATTTAACAAAATGTTTATCGCCTAGATACGCATGCGGATGAAATATGCCATATCACCTGTAAAACGTCAAATACAAAATGTACACGGTATCTATGTTATAGACGAAAACAACGAAACTGACCTAAAATTAGGAATTTGAATGTCTTGGAAAAGTATATGTATTGATAAATTCTATTACTATTATGTGCCGACGATCAAACACAATTAATAGCAAAGAAATTACGGATATCTGGACATGCATACCTAAACTATAGCCACTGTTGCAATAAAGCTTTGCAGCAGTGCAGTAACCTAGGAACAGGATAGTATATCTTGCATAAAAAGAAAACTTATTTTGTAATGAAATATTTTTTAACGTTTTCGGAGTTTTTTTTAAGTTTATAAATATTGTAAGTTTATTAATTGGTCCCATGCAGCCGACAATATGTACAAAAACCCAGTATATATAGAAAAATTTCCAGATATCCACGGACCATAGCGGCTAAAAATCGCGAACGTACGAAGGTGCCGTGAAATAATTAATGTTTGTAATTACCACTGAGTAAACCCAACGGTGATTAATGCTTATAAACAAATGCCCTCAAAGTTATCTCAAAACATGTTGTGTTTCAGTGATGTAGTTTGAACTGTTGAACAAGTCTACACACTCGTGCCAATAACAAATGGCGTTGGCTGTACCATTTATATCTTATGTATTATTAGCTTTCTCAAATGTACCACATAATCTCCGTATTCAAGCCATGATTTTGTCACAGCCGGTAGGCTGTAACATTGTTTTCGGGTTTATTAACTTGTGCACTAAATCTATTTGGAATGCGCAGTACTGCATAGTGGCATGAAGTGATGTATTTAACTAGGCCATCCGGTAGAATGCGGATACCTGGCGAAAATGGTGCACGGCAAACGTCTCGATTACGGCTGACAGGCATAAAGGCGGCAAAAAATCTATTTTTTCGAAATTTTTATTTATTTATATTTGCTATGAACAAGTGTTGAATAATTGAGCTCACCCTGCACTAAAGTAAATTGCAACTTTAAATTTTGGTTTTACCACTGTTAAAAATCTGATTTTCCCAAAATTTTACTATTTTCAATAATATTTCGATAATCAAGATGAATTAGCATCAAAACAATATGCAACATCAAATATTCAAGGTATGTAGCGGTTAGCTCTCTGTGGTGATAGCATTAGCTGTCCGAAATGTAATCAGAGTCTACATTAACATTGTACACGCCACATCATCGATCACAATCAGCAACATGTGCGCTACTAGCGACGTATGTGCCACATTTTATCAAAGGTTGCTAATGAAATATTGGGCTACAACTGCGCGGTCACGATTTGAGATGTGAGGAAGCGGATTCGTTTTTCACAGTACTAATCACTTCGAAGCCAAGTATTTTTCTATCTACACCATTACGTGATAACTTTTATCAAGTAAACAATGCTTACGTTATTGATTTGCATGCAACATTTATGGAGCAAAGTTTGATGCCATGGATTGAGTGAAATTAAACCTGTGGCGTAATTGCATCATCATTTCGTGAATGATGCTTAGTTTTACCTTTACTGCTTCTCGTGTGGATTCACACATGAGTGACAGCGTGCATTTCGATACGATGCGATAACATAATTTGTCGTGCGGCGCGCGTTTGCATGTGCGTTGTTATTTACTACCTTGTGAGATTTCTTAAGGAACCGAGCAACAGCTGTTACACACCGTAGTGACTAACGTACAAGAGTCTCACAAAAGCAATCAGCGTTCAATCCATTGTCTCGGAAAAAAACATATTCGACATTGTACTTAATACACAATTATTCATGCGGGAAAAGGTAAAAGATTTGTTCGAGCAGAAGACAAACTAAATTATGACCAAATATCGTCACTGATCGCCTAAAAGGGTTGTATAGTTTGCTATTCTCTTAGAGTAAATATACTATTTGTCTAATAGGGTAACTGAACTATATTTTCCATCAACCAAGTAGCAATATTTAGGCTTTCTAGCCAAGTGCGCATTAAGTTTATTTGCGCTACACAGTGCCGATGTATTTTACGTTAACGCTAAATGACAAACAGGACTACATATGAGGTAGTTGCTGGGAGCGTCATTTGGCTAATAGCCTATTAGCTTCACTCGGTGTTAGTCATAAGTTATTATTTTCTTAAACTTGCATTTTGCTTTTTGCCGCCAAAGTATGATAAGATATAAAGAAATTCAGGGAGTTGTTCTAGCTAATTATACTGCTGCGAAACTCTTATCCTAAAAAAGATATGTATTCAGATCAGAAAGTCAAGCTATTGCGTGAACGTAAAACTTCTGACTGTGCAGCCTGCTAATTTATAAATTGCTGCGCTGTTGTATTGAGTGAAGACTTGAATTACAACGTGAACCAGGATCAAGTTTGTTAGAATGGATATGCAGTCTGAAAAGGCTTCTCATTACGGGTTAAATTATTTTTGTTAAAGGAAATTCTACAAGAAGCAAAACCGGCAGTGCTAAATGTATTACGCCTCGTGCCCAAGAACAGAATCGTATTCTCGTTATGCTTGCAAGCATTGTAGTGCTATTTTTCGTTTGTAACATACCCGCTGCCATCAATCTCGTGTTTATCAAGGATTCTTTCCGTGAAAATCTTGCATATCAAACATTCCGAGCCGTTGCAAATCTGCTTGAAGTAACAAATCATGCAGTGAATTTCTACATTTTTTGCATGTGTTCGAAGGATTACAGAACCGTAAGTTATAATATACTTTGTTCGGTTTAATAACGGCATCTCAATGTCGTTACTAAAATTAATTCTAAAATGAAAACCTGCTTTGATCGCTGAATGAGTCGTATTCTCGAAAGGATTGTTGTGTAGTATTATTATTGAAATTACGACACCAGCATTTCATGTAAAATTAGAAGTTTAGACTAGTGTACGTAGCTATCCCTCTTAAATAACTGCATATCGTCGCTTTCAACCCGAACTAGGTCACCCAACTTCGTACTCAACAAACAAATCTCTCAGTTTTTTACTATGTTATTGTAAGTATTGAACCGAAGTGTATCGTCATAATAAGATTTGTAAGTTCTGCTCAGTATATATCCATGCTTGCTAACATTTTAAAATCCCAAATAGCCGAGCTATCACCTGGAAACAATACCGGCAAGTACAAAAATGATTTGTTTTGATGTTTTTGTATACTTAGTCTTCCGATCACCACCGACAAAATGGCAGTGTTATTTAATGGTGGTAAACTAATTTATCACATTCTGACCAAACCATTATAAAGCGTAGCGAAATCATTTACGTTGGATTAATTTATTATTTAAGGAATTTCTAAGGCGTTTTCCGATATTACTTCGCCTTGTTCGAGCGCTAAGGCAATGTTTTGCAATGCTGCATAAGTACAAGCCAAGCACCGCGACTGCTACGTTGATACCGGAAGCAGCAAATGATACGGCTGCAGGATTTGTATATGCTGAAACAGGAAACACTGATCGACGGTTGACCGTAGGAAACGGCAACTGGCAGTGTGATAACAGCCGAAAATACTCACAGCTTCCAACTACAGGAGAAGATATTAAAACTGTTGTTAAAATTGCACATCAGCATGATTACAAAGAATCCATCATAAAGAACCACAACGAACTACAAAAAGACAGCCCTAAAAGTATTTCATGTCATAAAGAGATAAACGATGACAAGCTTAATTTGCAGAAGTTACAAAAAAGCATTTATGTCAATCATGATCCTAATGCTCTAAATTCATCAAAAAGCTTAGGAGAGCTCGCTTCCAACAGAACTAAGTTATTAGACGACATTAAAAAATATACTCTTCAAAATGTAAGAGCGAAAAGCAACAGTTTAGTACCGCTGACACATATTATTGACCAATATCAGCAATGCCTTGTCCACAAACCTTTCGCACTCGAACAAGTTGAGAATTCGAAAAATCATCCGACTACAACTACAGCGTTTAGCGTATGGGGAGCGTCAACGTTACATTTCACACACCGTTGCAGTAGAACATATGCTGCATATGAAGTTGATATTAAGCCTCGTTCATATTCATTAAACTTAGTAAACCATCAGTCTACAAATATGAAGCAATGTGGCAAATATTCTATTACATCGGAATCGTCGGCAAATAAATCTCAAACATTGCCAACGTTGACTATTCAGAACACCAGTAATAACTGCTGTCCACTAAAACAATCGAATTTGCTCCACGCTACTTGTCCTGACAAATGCAAAAAACGCATAAGTGCTGATGGTTCCGCTGCAGTTCATAAGAAGCCATCAAATACCATTAAACATAGCCAAGAAATCCGAGAAACTGCGCAATGTACAGAGAGCAGGAGTAATGCCTACTGCATGTATGATACGTCCAATCTGATAATGAAATGCAGTCCGTTGTCTGGAAAACCGATTGTGGAAGGATTTACCAACAGACGACATCAACAAAATCGCACATTTGCGCTTAGGGACGAATTTGTGGATAGACCAGCTTTTACTCCAGTTGAAGAAACGTCGGAAACTCAATTGTTGTTGAATGTTGTACAAGAACAACAAAACATAGACTCGTTCAAAAGCCATAACTGCACGGATCACAATACCATGTCATATAGAATTCGAACAAAGAGCGACTTATTCTCCACAGACGACGAAGAAGATAGTGAGAATCTGGAAGAAGAGATTTATGTTTAAAATGTAGTTCCCATGCTAACGATATGATTATCCACGTTAAGATCTTGATATTATTGCACCTTGACTAGATCAGTGTAAGTTGCGAGAGCAGTAACTAGTTAAGTTAATTTATGTTCAGACAAACAGGTCAAGGCTGGAACAATTTTAATTGAATACAGAGCTTTCGTCTGAGCAAAATTTTTACAAAGATGAAGATTTTTATTCATAGGTCATCACAGACTGAATAGTCTTCACAGTAACTTTAGCTTTTTCTAACATCTAGAATCGAAAAAATCCGGATTTTTCGGCAAAAAAAAGAAAAAGAACAAGTAATATTCGAGTACCTCAACATAAAATATGCATAATCTAGGCACAATAATTTTGGTTATTTCAGATTGCTTAGTGGCACTTATATACACTATGGTGGATGATTAAATGTTGTCTTTCAGTGTTATATGGAAAATCAAAAAATTTTCTGAGTAAGTGGTATGCGAACGACTAAATGCTAACAAAGTGAGCTTTTTTCTTTGGAAGGAACCTACCAACCTTTTGTTGTAACTTGCAAAATTAAACCTTTAAACTATAAAACTTCTAAATATGCAAACGTATTCTTCTGGCCTCATCAAAAACTCGAGAAAGCAATTGGTTGAAATGTTACAGAACGCAAACAGGTAAGAAAGTATATAATTAAATAAAATTTAGCGTATCGTTCAATTAATGCAAAGTATAACTGACCAATTAGCTTATTAATTTTAACAATCCTATGTAGAGGAATAAGTTGGAAGATTAGCCCAAGCATTTTGCTGAAGGTAAAGCAAAGTTAACATAATAGCAAAGCTAGTTGACTCAAACTATTAATTACTCAGTTACTACTATGGCATCTAGCGTAAGTTGCAAACTTTTGGATAGGTGACCTAATCCTAAGTTTGTCATCCGTATCATTTCGAGAAATCGGTGTTTGTCAAGTAGAGAAAAGTTAACACTTGCGATGGAGAATTCTGAATTATAATATGCGAATATTGAGAATAATTACACAATAGCGGCTCCAGGGACATGACGAGGGAACGACTCGAGCCTCCGTCAAACCTAAGTTGGGACATCAAATATACCGGGAGAAGGGTGCAGCGCCGATGTGTTTGTCGCCTGCGGCGGCACAAGCAGGAGTGGGAGGGGAGGTAAGGTTCAGCCGACCTAATCGCTATAAGCATGTATGAATCTGTTGATCAAGGATTCGTCAGTGTACTGGAAAACTAGTCCTTTTTATATTGATACTTCAATAAACCACGTCGTTTCAAAACTAACGTATGTGTTGTGGTCATCAAAAATCTCAACAATAATTCTACATGGTCATAGTACGGTTACCTCCCCTGGTTCCGCCCTTGCACCTCCCTAAACACGCCTTTATAGTAAAATTTCGATAAAACTAGCAAAAATGCTAAACTGAGGTAAATTATGAAAAATACTCACAAAATTGGCAAAAACTATAGAATATTTTAACAAAAACTGAGGAAAAGTAGCCACGAAGAAAATAGAGCAAAATTAGGGAAAATTATGATCTTTCAATACTTTAACTCTAACCGCGCCCCACACCCGCTGGCTGACCCCGCCCTGGGAGTACAAACGCCGCGGCACCCGCCATTCCCTGAAACCTCACACCTTGAGCATGTATGAATAGTAATGGTATCCGACGTCAAAAGTTTATGGTCTACCATGATCTTCGAACCACTGGACCGCATAATCGATATTTTTGCTGTCGAAAAAACTAGGATGTGAAACGTATCGGATACTGGATCAAATTAAAAGTCGATATATAAATCTACAATGGTGTTGCAGAATAAAACAAAACAATGTGTGTCCAAATCATATGTATAGACAATTAATGACTTTAACTTTAGTTGACACAAACTTCTAAACATGCAGTTATTTAACATCGTTCAAAAAACTCCGAGCGAAAACTTATCGGGATTTCTAATTCCATCTTAACAATGTCTGGATCATATCCGACGCCAGTTAATCCGGATTTCAAAAGATTAATTTTCGTAATAAAGCTAAATCATCAAAATTTATTCGTATGTAATAGCGTTAATCGAAATATCCGGTAGATTCACATTATTGCAGAAACCTTTGGGTGTTTTTCTGCACTTTATGGGCTAATATTTCAATAAGCCGAAAACGTTTGATGTTCCATAATTAAATGGAAAATTGAGACTGAAGCAGGTGTATTATGAAATATTTTTTGTCAAATTCTCTTAACCCATATTTGAAACAGAAAATGATATAAAATTATATTATGCGGGCATAAAACATTATCTATTAATATAATTAGTTCCCCTAGCGTTTAAAATTAAATTTATTTCATCTTTTCCGATCTAAATTAATGAAAAACTGTTACCGATAAATATATCTAGGTTTACTTGGTTTCACATAACATTACAATGATTTTGACGTTGGTAATGTTTCTTAAATCGCTTTTAACACTTTCCAAAATTATAATTAATTAAATAACTATGTCATTCTAATTAATGTTAATTTTCCTGCGATATAAAAAATTTTCTGTACAGCTAAATTTCACCAAGTTTTTCTTATAGTACGTGTTTACATATATTAAAAGCAAAGTACATTCAATTTCATGTCAAACAAGTATATACAGATTCCCCACAAATTAAATACAGAGGATCCTCGATCAGCGAATTCTCAACAAGCATAAAAATTGTCTTTAGTTAATGTTATTTGAGAAATCAAACAAAAAAGCTTAAATACCCAGTAATGTGTGGCGAGGTAGAGAGGTTAAATACCTACACCCCCCAACCTGACGCGACGGAACTCTACCCGTTTCGGCGCCTCATGTCACGCCGAAACTCTGACATGTGCGGGCTCGCACCCGCCTGACAGTTGCCCCAAACGCCCATTTAGAGGTTGACGCGCCGCTACCCCATCTGCCAACGACCGGTGACCCCCTTTTCCGGAAGACGGGCAAAGACCAACACCTCCCTGAGACCCTGGCTATACCACCGCTGAGACCTTGGACCTCGAGCATCAATCAACTGTCTAAAACTCAATATTCTAGATGTCGTTAAGCCTAAACTCGCATAGAATACGCTCACACCGTGTTAAGTCCTCTTGACCCCTTGAGGGCAAACTCCGCCGTTTCGTATATGCGAGCTGAAGCAGTGTTAAAGCACAAATTTCGATAAAAATGCGCGTATGCCACTTAGAAGATGCTTCAAATTAATATAATGTTAAGAATTTAATATCTTTTAAATTACGTCACAAACTACGGCAAAGCAAACTTTTTGAGTTTGCGTTAAATAAATTTTCAACGATGCAACAAATTATAAGAAACACTAGAGGTTTCCAGTATTTGAAAATTAAACAACAGGGATCCTATATACATTTTTATTACTTACCGAAACGGTTTTTGCAAATACGATTCTAGATCACTGCTGCCGGATGACAGTTTGGATAGTAAAGGTCGTTAACTACAAAATACGGTTTTGCGAAATATAAATACAATAGTTAAAAGGCGTGTAACATAGCGTACGCTTAGTTTTAGCCATCTTGCACAATATTCAGAGTTTTTAGTAATTTTGTAATTAGTTTTTTGCAAAACCTTGTTGTCGCGTTGGTAAAATTCAGAGCTTAGTTTTGCAATGTATGTGTACACTGCTGAAAAAATATATTTAGTTTGAGCATCTATAGCCATTTATTAAATATAGCTAAGTCTAAAGCGGAAAATTTTTTATCCTTTAGACAACGATTAAATTATCTGTCGCCCATAGCTCGGTCTAATTTTCTTATATTAGCATGTGGAATATTTGCTCATAATTAGGCTGGAGTTTGTAGTTTGTTTCTTTGCGACAGCGACGATCATTTTCTTGTTGGAGAAAAATGTGTTTAGATGGTGCGTGAATGGTGGTGAGTGTGAAGATTTTATGGCGCTTTAACAACAACAGTACGTTGCCTAGATCCTAATATACATAGTCCACATGGCTGTGTTTTTAATGCTACATTAGAATTTTCACTTCGTCTGTCATAAATGTACAAATAACCAAACATTGTAAATCAAGATTACTGAGTAAAGTAAATTCCGAAAAAATTACGTACAGTCTGGTAAAGTGTGAAATCTTGCCATTTATAACCATTACAATTACCATATCCAACACTCATATAATAAATTAATTCCTCTATGATTGCTGCTTTTTGTCGATATATAAATGAAGCATGCACGCTCAGAACTCTGTTCGAATTTAAAAATAAGTTATTCCAGATTGTGCTAGCTTATGAGCATTATCACCACATATTTCCTTGATGGTTATGTTTAGTTACCTGTCTAGGACAGCCATAAAAATTACTTCAGCCCTACAAGTTTTAAAAATGGAAACCCTGCGGTTGTTTATCTATACCATACCATGCAATGTATGCTAATCATAGATTGAACACAAAAACATCAATATTGAGGGCTATTAAAAAAATTTTCTCTAGTCTACTAAAAATAATGAGTAGTTAGACAGGAATACTGAGAAATAGGAAAGTTGATCGGGTTTCTGAGCACCATTTGTGCTACGGTGTTGGTTCACGAATTGTAAAGTTACAGCGGTGTACTGGATGCCTTTTCGACTTCCCTTTGCGATCCTAAGACGGCTTCATCCAGTGACATCAAAATATTCTAAAGTACCGACTTTTTAGCGCCATAAACTATTGGTCATTGCAAACCCAAGCAATAATGTTTTAATGTTAGAATTTCAAGCATGTACATTAGTGATTGCGGGATTTTAGTAAAAATCACGAGAAGTGTACATTTTTAGTGATACTGTTCAAAAATTAACTCGCTGGTTGGTAAACTAAATATAAAAGTATATTTCACAAGGCAATGTGTTCAAATTGTGACTTAAACTTGACGTAGAACAGGGATCCCAGCTGAGCTAGTACAATACCAAGAATTACACTAGATAAAGTGTAAAGTATAATGTTATATATATTAAAATATTGGATTTTCCCTTACGTGCATTCCAGATCAGTAATACTCAAACCGGCATAATCTCCAGTTGGTAAGAGTTACTAATTATTGGATATTGGAACTGGAACTACATACTGGGACTGGTGCTATAAATTTTGAGTGTTAACAAAATGTCCAAAAAAATATTTTTAAGAAAAATAGCCCAAGGAATAAATACAATTTAGAATTTTAGTTGTAAAAAGAGAATGTCAGAACGCATCGAGCTTAACATTTCGATTCATCGGCAAACCTATTTGAATTTCCGCTGTTGAGTTATGACTGTCACCAAGCATAATGCTTCCACGTATTTGCACCGGTTATGGTACTCGACTTAAATAATGGAAGTCCTAACATACTGTACTTGAAAATTCCATCCACAAAAATACACGGTTTGGTCGATTTTTTGAATAATATAAAACAAATTAGGCATTGCCGATAAAAGCTGGTAAATCGTAAAGAAAGCTTTTCAGCTGCATTATGGCAAGCAATTTAACGCATAATATCGAAACTATTCAAAATATTAATGCAATCGCTTATAAATATGCTATGCCATCGGTGTGCATCGTTGGAATACTTGGCAGCCTACTGAACATTGTTGCACTCAGGAGTCCGAGATTACAGGTACGTAATGACAATATTAACTTTTGCAACAAATGGCTATTATCTACATCTACAAATTTACAAGTTCGCCACCGATATCGCAATGTTATCGCTACTAGCTAAATTTTGTATGACTGCAGTCAAGCAATACATAACGTTGTGTCATTTAAAAAACAATAATTCGGCAAGTAAACCGGTCAAGAAAATGTTGGAAGCACACGTGGTCAGGACTGGTCACACATATAGGTATGAAACAGTGTCACGGCTAAAATACGTAGCGTCCATTGACGATATCGTCAATTCTGTTTTGGCATTTGAAGAAAACAATAATTCAGGGTGATATCACGGTTATATTGAAATCATTTGACGTTTGAAAAATATTGGAAAACGCGATTATGATCACAGAGCTGGTGTGCTTTATTAAACAAGTAAGTGAACAATTAAATGCAGCAATAGGGACCGGCCATGTATTAACTTTCACGCGAAGAAGTTTTTTCAAGGCACTAAGAACGCCGTCGATTGAGATGGATTTCGAACAACAAACCAACTTTAACGAACAACATCTTATGTTCTAACAGTTCATGTCCTCCTAACATATAAGCTGTATTACTAAATTACGATCAAGTACAGAGGTAGAAGGACGCCTCGCGCTTTAAGAGAATGCTACCGTCAAAGAATTTTAAAGCAAATAAACCATAACTGTGGAATTTAGCTTTAGTGTCCTTATACTCTAATGGCTCAACTACCTAACCAGAATTATCTGAAATCCCAAGTATTACAGGCAAACAAAAGCTACAACAAAACGAAATATCAATAACATAACATATAACTCCAAATTTACACAAGCCTGTGCTTCATGAATATGACGGTTTCACGGCGGATTTTCAGGTATATTATCAGACAGCTTGCGCCTATCTGTATAACCTAATATTTATTATGGCTGAATAAAAGCTTCTGGTCGCCGCTAAGCTGGTTCAAGCATTGTGGATATAACTTTAACGTTAATATGTGTATAGGTATATCAGCGTACATTTGGCTTCCATGCAAATTTGCTTTCTAGCGGTCTGGCACAAAGACTAAATGCTTTAATTAAGTTTTATATTAAGTTTAACGAAGTTCACTTATAATTGAAGTGTCTGTATAATGGTTTAGTATTAGTTTTATAGAGAATAAAAGTTACAATGAACAATTTAGACATCGCAAATAGAACCCTAAAACAGCTGTGCTAACAAACAGTTTATGGAAAATGAGATATTGCTATTTCTAAGGCAGTTCAAATTTTTGCTCCATACCTTTTTAGTTCTAAGCCCAGGACGAAAATTTACAATGTTTGAATGCTGCACTTGAATGCCCGCTCTAAACATGAAACCTATAAATATAAACCACCTAAGCTTCACAGAAAGGTCAGAGATATAGCATACTCAAGTTCTACCGAATCTTAAAATTTACTTGAATACTCGACGTGCGCAATTAACATTGCCGGGAACATAACGAACTAGCTTCTGGCATTAGACTTGTTCAAATGTTTGATATTTGAAAAATTAAAATTTTGGAATTTGCTGCAAACTGAGCAAAATGTTTTGCAATCGAAGGTATAGGAAATGTTGCTCACATGTTAATATCGTAGCAGAACTAGTTCCAGTTATAATTTTGTGAATATTTATTTACGAACGCCTAATCTCACTGTTGTAGCTAGAAAATTGTAATGATCATAATATCCTCCAGTCGAGTCAGTCGATTAATGAAAACTAAGCATGTCAATTGATATAGGATATAGATCTGCAGTTTGGCATACCATTGTAGAAATTATGAACATTATTAATCGACATAGTCATATATTTTGTTTGTTTTCAGCAAATTATTGCTGAAAATAATGCATCAATTAAATAGATATACCAAAACTTTCATAAAAATATTTCAAATTTTATATTATTCAGAAGGATAAAACAAAAAACTTGACTGACTGTTTACATTTGCCAGCAATAACACATATAATGAGTGGTGCAACAAATATATAATATATCCAGTTAAAGCATTCATCCACTTTGTAATGTAACAAATCGTGGCTATCCTAGGGGTAGCTGCGATCTTGGGAATTTTAGTCGGTGCGTCAACTCAAACGATTCTGCCTGGAGTTCGTTCAGTTATAGTTGATTGATGTGCTATCTAAAAAAATTTAGTTTGTATAAGTCTAGCTATGTTTACTTAAACTACAAGAATATATTTTTATTATTTTACTCTATTTTACTATTAGGCACCGTCGTACACGTACATCCGCGGACTTGTTGCTGCTGACTTTCTATGTTTGATTTCAATGATTCCGTTCATAATCCGTGGCTTTGATGTTATCTCCGAGTCAAATTACTTCGTTTCTATATTCGTCGCTCATGTTGAGCTTCCGTTGATCAACTGTTTTATGTCAGCGGCTGTGTTAATTGTTGTCGGGCTCACATTCGATCGTTACATATCGGTCATATATCCGACAAAATTTCAAACGTGGAATACATCAGTCATTATTCATCGAGTGATAGCCTTGGCGTATGCCATAAGCGCCCTGTTGTACATTCCAATGTGTTTCAAGAAACGAGTACAGAAGTTGGAAATGACCGTTGGTGCGTGATTGCGCAGTGCGTCATAAAGTGTCAGAATTGCAGTGATACATGCTTTCTTGAAAACTACATACGATTGAGATTATAGAGACTGATAAGTTCAAGCAGCCTTTTTGCTCTATGTGCCACTTTCACGCTGTTGTTAAAGTTAGGGTCATATTGGTATATATTACGACACGCTAAGTTCGTGAACAAGCTAATTCATGGTCACACGCTATCAAAAATAGGGTACCACAGCGGTCTCAGACGAAAATGAGTAATTACTGCAAACTGTGGGAAAAATTTAAAAAATACTGCAATACAAACTGTGTCACTTTTATACAAAATCTACTACATAAATTGAGAATCTTTTGTGATAATCACAGTTCTTGTAACTTCTGACAATATTGCTTCAGATGTTGTAGCCATTTTCTCAAAATGTACTAGCTATAACTATAGCTCCTCGCACTGCGCCGAGAAACTGTGCGAGTGAGGCTAGACTGCGTTCAGTGACTCTATTTAAGTTCCAAATGTTAATTGCTGTGCACCAATAACAGATAAAGACAACAATACATCTGCATTACATTAAAAGGAACTACCATTTTCAGCCACAGCAAAATCATAGGATAAGCCCATTTCTTCCTCGAATAATTAAAAAGACGAAAAATATTGAAATTTATAAATCATAACTTTCGAGAAAAATCACAACTTGAAGCTTCATTTTTCTCGCTTGTAGGGGGTTAGGAGGGGAAGGGAGGCCCTCGCCAGGGTAAATCGGTTGGCGGAGGGAAGGCGGAGGTCGTTCGGGTGGGGATAAATTTTCTAAATATTTTGGGACTAAAAATTTTTGGAATTAATGAGGCACCGCGCGGGGTGGTTGTTCTATCCTCAAGGATGATAATGCCCTCCCCATTCCCTATAGGCATGCACGCTTAGAATGCTGGTTGACTCCGAATGGTTAGATTCAAAAAATTCCAATCCGTATCGGTTTTTTTAAGAATTTGAGCTGCAAAGCATTACAGCAATGAAGCACAAACACAAAATTATGTACACAATTACATTCGATTACGCGTCGCATACAACGCAGCGATAAAGTCTATTTATTAAAGAGTATATGCGTGCCACAGAGAGACAAAACAATTTAGGCCCAGTTTAGGTCCATTTGAGGAAACTCCGCTTGCCAGCAACAGTGTTGTTGCTACTGATTATATCACATTTTATACGAAAACTGCTATAAAAATAGTTGTCCGTCACGGTGGGTAAGTAACTACACTTTCTGATAACCCAAAACTTTCTTTGCATAAAGCAGCAAGCCAGCACGACTTCTGATCAAGCCAGCTAGTAATATTTTAGAACCAGATATAAAGGCTCGCCGTCATCAATGCGATTCAGGACATACTTGGGATTGGGAAGTTGTAAGCGTTTAATTTCAGGTTTCCCTTGTTCTTAGACTAATTAATTATTCTAAATCTCGGAATCTGATTTTGACATAGTCGGGTGGTTCTTTATTGACTCATAAGTGATACAAATTTTTCTCATTCCGGAGCTAAAACTTGTTTCGCTAGAGCGGAAAAAATCTGACTCAAATGCATCTAATTTGACTCAGAATTTTCAGCATATTAATGACTAAGCTTAAAACATGTCTCAAATAAAAACATTAAAATGTAAAGTGTTTTGTAAGAACAACCATTAACTTAAAATTCGATCTTGTATATAAGCGAATATAGTGTATGTTAAATAATGAAAAATTAATAGTCTCATTAAAACCATTCAAGTTTACAGCTGCAGTGAATCATTTCTTGTTCGAAAACGTTTCTGCGCCAGTACTGGTAGTACGCTGCTTTAGACCGTGAGTTCTCGTAGACATGTGCTGATTGTCAATCATGATGTCGCTGTTCTGAATATCAACAGTCGATGCAGCGGAAAACTGCAACGTACATCAGTAAGCGATAAATATCGTAAACACGCAAGAAATCTGTTATTATCAAAAAATTAATTCAGGCAATAAATTTGGCCAAAATTGTTCTCAACCTTCTAACTACTATGATCAGACGGAATAAAACACAGGCTCTCCACAAGCAAGTAGTCAATTACACGCGTTATCCTAGGCGTACTCCAAATAACACACACCAAAATAATATATTTAATTATTGACACTGCAGAGCAGAAACCTAAAAAATTATGTCACGAAATGCTAGTATCGTTGACGTTAACTGGATCTTTATAAATATTAAGAAGGCATAAACGAAAATTCTTTAGTGGATTACAGATTAATTAAAACCAGCATACCTATTACGATTTCACTGTTATATCATAAAATACTCAATCATTTCTTTCATCATTCTATATTTGAGTGGTCTTATGGTGTTTTAGGGTGTAATGATGAGATTTGCGCAAATTCTACGACGCTACAAGATCATGAAATTCCCATATACGGAACCTACGTTAGTGCCGATATAGCAGGTCATACATTGTTCGTTGCATACAAATGGATTCGAGAGTGTTTGCTGCGGTTTGCACCATTTGTCGTTCTTGCTTATCTCAACGGCCATATAATGATTCGAATACGGACAATTCGAAAGCGTCGACAGGCAATGACTGGTATTAATAAACTACTACGCGTATATTAGCAAAGAGTTGACACATACCTAAACAAGTGGTGTACGTAGTTTTCATTAGCTCGTTACTTCATAAATTATTTTTGTTTCGACTACTCTTGAAAAAGGTTGATATTTATTCTGTCGGCGTATTTTATTTAAGCATTAGCTTGAAGATTAATTCTTTGCAGTGCACATTTATATGTAAACGGTTTTTACGAATTGGTGTGAATAGTAACCCAAATGTTTTAGCCCTCAAATGCTATTTGAGAACTCAGCATTAACAGGTGAAGGTCAAAACCATTTTGCTGCAGCTCAACCAATAAGGATTTAAGATTAATTTACTAATAATCCGGTGGCGACAGAAAACATTGCGAGTCCGGCTGGTATTCGCTCAGTAACTACTTTGGGTCCGCAAATAGAGGTTCCTGAGTCTTTGAAACTCCCAGAAACATAATAAATATATAATACACCAATAATAAAAGTATATACATTAGGAGGAACGTTACGGCAATCTAAACTATACCATGGTTTATGTCTTCCTTCAATGTCAAATTTCAAAAGTTATAATTCGCAGCACTAAAAAATGGAATTTTAGGCACCATTGTTCACATCGCAGGTCCCTAGCGTTTACTGTATCGTGCAGATAACATGCAAATAAAATGGCTTTCACTATCTTCAGAAGTACGAAAAACTTAGAAGTCCATTCTATAACTACACATTTACAAATCAATTGATAAACGTCTACTTGACTATTTTTGGTAAAAGTTAAGCTTCTAATCCCAGCATCGCCCCACATGGACTAAAATGATAACCCTCTGAACTCTGGTTGAAAGACATTAGGTATTAGGTATTATAGACAAGGAAACAAACGTTTTTAAAAGGTTAAATAATTCGGGAACCTTTTTCTTTATAGTATTGCCTCAAGCCAAAATTGGTCCATTTTCAAAATACAGTGATAATTTTTGTTCCGTTCAACTCAGCTTCACGAGCTGGTTAAGAAAACTGCCATATGAGCAAGTTTCTGGGCAACCTTTTTCGATTTTTTTGGTTAGCAATTGTCTCCTCCTTGGTAGACCAAAATTATTAAAAAAATATCTTTCAATAAATGCATAATTATAAATATCATTCGAAACATATTGAACTGGTAAAAGGTAGTGACAGCGCAATCGGTTTATGGGTTAAGGAGTTACTCGCATTTATGTGAAGCTGGTCTAAGCTTGTCGTTATGCAGTATTCACAGAATTATGTGTGCAGTCACTGCACATTGTAGCAAATATTGACATGATTATGACTACAAAATGTTTTTCACAAATATGTCAATAGTTTTCATTATTTTAGTTATCAACTATTACTAAGTTCTTACCATCATTCTTGCAATTGCACGTTTTGTAATAATTGTACATGCTATTATGACAAAGAGCAGAAGTTGTCATAATAATAACTGGTGTTTTTGTTACAAATGTTGCAGCAACAGTGTCCGTCATTACATCCAGAATTCTAGCAATTACCACCTATAGCTGATGCTAATATACTGTATATTATATGTGCAGGTAGTGTAGATATCAGATTATATGATTCATTATTACAATATAGATTCGAGCAATATTGCAGAGACTAGGCAAGACTAAGGTTTTATAAATTTTGGGTGTTTTCCTCAGTTTCTGCTCTATCTTAGAAGAAACGTTCTTAACCTGTCTTGTCGTCTATAGTATTTGTGTGATGTGTATGAAATATGACATGCGATAGAATTTTATCTACAACGTTAAAAAGTTATGCTTGAAATTCAGTTTTTGCTAAAAGTTATAAATATATAATTAGCCATAGAATTCTACAACGGGAAAAATTATGTTTGAAATTCAGTTTTTGCTAAAAAAGATCTAAATTGATTTATAAATTAGAACTTTCCGTCTTTTGGATATTAAACAAAAAATAAACAGTTTTAGGTTTATCCAAATTGGAGATGGTTCGCTGACCCGATTTTAATCATTATGAAAGATTTACCTGCCACCAAAACAAAGCCCCTATAATTGACGCACCTGGATCTGGATAACGATTGGGCGGATTTTGATGCAAGATAGCTCATTCGAACCGCAATGGTCGATTTAGGTGTAGTGACGGAGCCCGATTTTTGAATTTTTTTGCCGTGGGAAAAGTTATGGGGCAAAATGACGTCATTTTGACCCATTTCTCGGGAACCCCTCCAGTTTTTGCGATTTTTCTCAATAAGTACACTATGTATCCGCTAACTAATAGGCCTATTCCATGTAGCTTTACCAGGGCTTTCCAATCATATATAACAAGTTTTTCAACTACTTCCCAATTTGGAGTCTATAAGCTTATAGTTGGCGCCAAATTTCATATTTGGTGAAAAGTCGTGGGAAATGCACCTAAATGTGTGCGTATTGTTGGTTTTCGTGTCGGATATGGGGTTTTCTGGGCCAACAGGCTAATTGCGAGTGTCAAAAACATTGTGTGGCAAATATTTTTCAGACCTCCGCTTCATAATTGATATGAAAAATGACATTTTTCTCAGGTGTTGGTTTGAATTCTTTAACGTTCTTTTCACGGTCAATTTAGGGTTTTATTGAATTATTAAATTGTTAGTTCATTGTTTTTGTACTCGCTGTATGATGTTTTGTCTACTGCATACGTTGGCTATCAAAAGAGGCGGGCGTAACTATGACTCATCACTCTACGGTTTATATAATGCTGCACCTGCGTACTGTGTGTAGGCTTTGTTTGTGTGTGCTTTCTACACCAGACTTTGGGGGATTGTTCTCACCACTCGAATTCTGGCTCGCAAGCGAGCTTCACTAGTCCTAAACTAATATACCAGGTCTAGTGTCAGAAATTTTACAACATATCTTTCCATCTAATTAAATGTAATAAATCTAGTCATTTTCTGCTAACTGTCGTTTAACTTCGGAACCATGGGCCACATATGGCTCAAATTACCACTTTTTATGTGCACTATGCCAGTGCAGATACGGTACAGATCTTTGAAATGTAGTAATTTGTCACAACAATATAGTTATGGCTTATTTCACAATATATTCTCACTCATACATGCTCTTAGGAAGGGTAGGGCCTACCTTCTGAGGATCCAACCATATGGCTAAAATACAGCTAAAGCCCGAGTGGCTAAAATACGATACTAATTTAATTTGGCCGATTGTCGCTTGTGAACTATAGCACATTTATGGTATTAAGTTACTTTTATAGTATTTATGACTTAAGCAACGCAAGAGTCCTTACCCATTTACCAGGCCAGCGGCTAGCCTAAGTGAAGCCTCCAAGCTGTATCAGTGAGGCCCCAGACTGTGTCGGTGAGGCCCCCAAACCATGTTACTAGGACCCTTAAGAACAGCAGTGTATGTTACCCACGTATGATTTGCAACACTCAAATTCAGCAAACACAGCGCACATATTAAATCCACCAATAAACAAAGTTATTTGCTGCTGGCTGAGTGTTTTTGTTGTGTTGATTCCATAGGCGCAGATCCTGGGTGAAGATGGGATGCGTTCCCCCTAAACATCTGGTAATCGGAGACCAAAACCGCTCGGTCTATGTGTCTAATGGCCAAAATCTCGCACCCCCTCCTTAAAATTTTTGGACCAGCTCCCCCTCCAAACTTCAGAAGAAATCTGCGCCTCTGGTTTATTCCCATACTACTTTATGTAAAATTTTACAATTGCAAAATCGCACCGTAATGAATCACTGATTGCTAGTAATATGAACAACACCAATGTCCGATATAATAAATTTTCGCCTTCATTGTAGCATAGAGTAGGTTCTCTATAATCGGAGCCCTCACCCCTCGATTTCGTAATGATACTCGTGAAGTTTGCTATATATAGCTTTTTAACTATTGTTATAACCATGAACACACACAAAATTCCTGCGATATAAACGATAATGGCACAAATTTTGTATAAATAAGCAATACGATTGTTAAATATCTTGTAGATATAACTATAAACCATGCTCACACGTGCTACAATGTATTATAGTGAGTGCACATATTTGCCAGTAAACGCTGTATTAATTCACGAACCGATTGCGCTAATTTTACCACCATTCCCAGCTCGGAAATGCTACTCGAATAATATATAAAACTAAGCATTTATCGAGAGAAATTGTTTTCGGAAATTTTGGGTACCAATGGAGACCCAAAAATTAGAAGGAATTTTTGCCCGGCCGAAGTGGATATTTTCTGAAGCAGCTGGTCGAGCTGAGCCGAATGATGTTAGAAATAATAGACCTATTTCGGGCTGGGGGCTAACCGAAAACATCCGACGCATTTCCTTAGATATAGCTGTACGTCTAAAAGAGATGACACATCATGGAGATTAATATACCTATACCGCACGCATAGGTGTTCCATGGTCCCACGGTTTAGGGCATAGATATTCTCGGCGGGAGGAACAGGGAGGTCGCGCGGCGGGGACAGGATGCAGGATAGGGGTTACCAGAAATTATCAAAGTCTCCAAAATTTTTCCTCAAATGGTTGACAAGCCACTAATGAATTAGAACATTTTCGACATCCTTCAAGCGATAACAAATTGCGATAACGGTGTCAGTCAAAGCTGCTAAGAACACGTTGAATATTTCCTAGCACGAAGCAGCGGTGCTGAACAATGTGACGGAGGGCGACGGTCCGTAACTTTTGTGCGTTCAAACGATCAAAAAAGACTATTGGCAATGTTGGCTGTTATTGTTGCGTTGTACTTCGTTAGCAACATTCCAGCAGCTGTCAATCTTATCCTTATTTCACCGAAATATTCCCACAACGTGGATTATCAAATATTTCGCGCCATGGCAAACGTGCTTGAGGTAGCAAATGTTTCGGTCAACTTTTACCTTTTCTGTTTGTGTTCTGAAGATTATAGAAAGGTAAGTTATGTTAATTTAATATTAATTCCTATAAATTAAAGTTCTATATTACATGGTCCACGCCACACTTGTTTGTGCCGCGATAGTAAAATCGTAATGAGGCAGGCCATACAACCATGCTATAGGTTTCGTTCTTGTGATTATGGCACTGGTATTTTTAAGTTATATAACAGTTGAAGTTCTCAACATTTCTTTTCAGGATACTAATTAGCTCTTTACGACACAATTTTTTAATTTCTGGAAGTTTCACAACTCACAGTCATGTGTACCGGTGTCACGAGTTATCACTATATTCTTTTTAACGCTTCTGCTAAAAGCAATTTATCATAAAAATTCGGAAACGTAATGCGGCGTTCATATTATAATGTACCCAAAGTTTAGAACTTATGTACAACACACAGTGACAGGAGTATTGTCGACAATAGGGTGTCTTATACGCCCCATGTTTTATAAATTTCTCAACGGTAGCTAGCTAAAGGCATTATCACTTTTCGACGGTTTCAAGCACACTATGTCTTTTTTGTGATTTTATTGACGGTGTGTGGCATAATCTGGTCAGCATGCATATGGTCTAGATACAGCCATCGAAATTTTAAAGAAACTACACCGCACAACCGACTAATACCTATACCGCATTAGTTACATACGGTGCCGGTTATTGTTAATTTGCGCTAATTTGGTAGCTAAGGATGTTTATGACACCGTAATCAAAAAATGTAGTAGCTATAGGTGTTTCCGTACACAGTCGGAAATTTATTTACGGTATGGTGTGACCCCGACGGTCTATGCAGTAGGATCACGACTACAGGGGGACAAAAGTTCCAAACAGCGGAGACATTATAACGTGAACGCCGCATAAGACGTTGATCCGGAGCCTCAGGGGGGGGCGGTCGGGCTAACAGTCAAAGTGAAGATCAGATTCATTGCGAGGTGGGTGTCCGAGCACCAGGAAGATAATTCCCTTATGAAAATGGAATGTATAGCACTGATGACAGCTTAGAAATAAAATTATTTGTTATGACTACCCTAGGTAATAACAACCATTAACTCGCATGTTTCTCTGAATGTTTGGCCGTGAAAGTTAAAATACTTTAAGCGATCAACTAATGCCATATAAGAGCTGGGGTTAGGAGTATTTATTTAATTTTCACTTTCACGTTGTCTCTAAACTTTTATTTTATTCAAAATTGCATGTCATTCAAATGACCTGAGGATAAACGTGGCCCAGTGGTTTAGAGCGCCGTCTGATCGTACCAGTTGAGAGGTTAGGGGTTCAATTCGTTGCACCTTTTTGCGTTTTAGTAGTTATCGCTCCAGCAAATATATGCACTTTAAGACTTCTAATAAGAATAACGGGGCAGTAATTGTAATTCGATTTTACAGGATTTTATCAAAGCATAATTATCCATTTTTGCATGTACTATATATTTGCATACGCTTTCAACATTTTTAAATTATTCTTGTTTTACGTAGGTTTTCTGGAAACAATCAATGATTTGAAGCAACACAGTAATCTAACGTAGGCCATTACATTGAGCTAGGTGGTTAAGAAAATAATAATAGGGAATGAGGTGACAGGCGAGTGCAATATGTCACAGCTATACACCAGACCCACAATACAGCAACCGATGTCTCCTCCAAAATATTACGAGCTTTCGGCAAAAACTTTAAAATGGGCTTAAACAGGTTGTCATGGTCTCCAAATTTCAGAAGAACGCCAATAAAACGATTAATGTATTGTTCCAAAATACATTATTTTCTGCAGTGGGAATGCACCGAGTCCGATATTATTAACAACGTATAATATTCCGATAAAATAAGGAAAACTTATTACCTTCCGGTTTTCGAAGTCAAAAATCAGCGAATCCACTCATCCCTGTTAATGCCACTACTGCACTGTTAAGCTTAATACTCAAGCTTAGTTCTTATGCCCGGTCATTGTAGGTATCCAATGTTAGATATTTCAGAACTGTGAACGGTACCAGTCAATTTAAATACTAAGACGCCAATTTTGTACATATATAATAGTCACGTTAGCAGTGTTAGGAAACCAAATAACCTTAAAATCACTGCACACTGAAGATATCGTACTGGAACAACTTTTATTGGAAATAACACAAAAAAATGGATCCAATGGAGGGTAGGGGTGGACAATATTTTAAAGCAGATTTAGGCCATAAATTTCCAAATAAAGCAAGATTATAGAGAAACCAATTTTAAAAATACAATTCGATGCGTGCAAGGGATTGCCGTGTAGGAAGCTAAGCTGTTGCGTAATATTTTCGATATTCCTAGATATTCAATACAACATTTGCTTAAATACCATTTTCCTAATATATATTAATTGCTAAATTCTTTAACATTAAGGAATGTACATTCCTTAATATTCAGTACGTGAAATGTTTGCAGGAGAAAGGGTATTTTTAATATTAAGGAAAATTGTCCTTAATATATAGTTGGGAAATCTTGTACTGAATATCATAGATATTCCTCGTCATACACACTCATAGGAAGATTATCCCCTGAGACTCAGACCCCTCCCTTGGGAAATCGCCAATATCATTCGAACCGGTTTGACGAACAATCGAAAGATGCAAAAATCGCCTAAGCAGGCTAAGGCTTAGTCTAAGCCTAAGTCGTTAACCAATGAATCGATGCAGCTGACTTTTGTACCATTCAACGAGTTCGTCAATGCGGTTTGAAGGATATATCAAATTATACATTTAGGGACAAAATTTTTTCGAAAAGTTTGAGTACCAAAAAAATTTTTGGATCCAAAAATCAAAAAAATTTTTGTCATGAAACCGTCCAAATAGAGAGTTTCTGAAGCCTCGATGAGCTGAGTCGAGTGGTACCAAAATTATCACTGTAATTTCACTTCAAATTCGCGATTTTCGGCCTGGGTGGTATAACCGAAAAACCAACCCGGCTCGTCATGCCATCCCCCACCCCTGGCTCCACCCCCCCCCCCCCCCGCCTTGGGCACAAAGAAAACGTTTTGGCAAAATATAAGCAAAACAGTGGGTGCAATAGGCAAAGATGTAGATAAAATTGGCAAACACTTTGGGGGAGATTGGCAAAACGCGGGAGGGCTGGGAGAGGGGGAGGGGGAGTTGGCCAAAATTAAGATTAATTTTGAGACCCACATGATTTCGAAAATTTCCTCCCCAAACGACCTCCGCAAACACCCCGACCATTAATAAATGCACCCACCACCTTTTCTGGGATTTCAAACCTAGCGCATGTATGGTGTTGCAATATTTTCCAGTGCATAATTTTAAGGAAATTTAGTAATTAATATTAAAGGAAATAATCCTTAATATTCAGTACTATAAGCACAGTGTGTTGGTATATACACCTTGGTACCGTAAGAAGTTTATAATGGCTGAGGATTATGGAATTACAGTTTGTCTTGACCGCTCATTTCCCACCCGAAAAGTTCTAACGCTGCTTAAAGCCACACAAATTAATTCCAGCTATAGATGATAAAAGACAATTTAAAATATCTGTTGACTTAAAATTGCCTGGTGGGAAGAGTTGTTTATGAATGTATAGACTTAAAGGTGTACAGTATAAGGTTTACACACACTGTGAAACGTTCAGCAAAAATATTCTATGTGGTCCGAAATTACATAAGCATTGTGAAATAACAATGTGATTTTAGTCAGAGTAATTTTAGAACTATGTCCCATTTTGTAAAAGTTAGACATGCTATACAGCGTTAAGTTAACATAATAGCTTGTGCACACTGAAGATTTTTGGCGAATTGGATCAGCCAATTCCGGATTGATTATCTGTAATAGCGAAATTTACACAGATTTAGGTTTAAAATATCTATTTTCAAATCGGTCGTTGTGTTGTCACTTAAATATTTCTTTCATAAACCCAGATTTTCGGGCGAGGTCCGATTTTTAATCTTTTAAAAAAGTGCTGGCCTTTAGATTTCTAAATGGCAAAAGCAAGCAAAATCAGTTATTCGATTAGGAGGGGTAGCATCTGCGGTTCAACGTTTATGGATGTATGTCTCCACAACGACGTGTCGTTTTTATTGTAGGCCACAGTGGCTGTGCAATATTCTTGCAAACTTAAGGCGATAACCACAATATGTAAACTGTATTAATATTTCAATATTGCATTTGAAAACCATAGCCAGAGGTTACTCTTGGTCTTCGTCATAGTATGCCATGAAAAGAAATGGGCGTCATTAAATGAAAAACTTGGACGTAAGCGTAACCGTTAAATTAAGATTTAATTTATTCAGCTTCTTCTAAACTCAGGATAGAAACCAGCCCGAAACGCGGGGGTTCGCACAGAAATAAATTGCTATACGGACTGGACCGTTTTCAGCGGTTGCAGTATGTATTACAGTCTATGAATGATTCTTGGGTGACGCCTACCCTTATCTGCCACATAAAAATGATGCGGGCATGGTCATCTTTGGGCTCAGGAAGTACAGAAATCAAATTTACTTTTTGCCGAATTAATATCTGGTATATATTATCTAGTGCCAATCCAAATGAAATCACATTTTAAAAATTTGCACGGTATGCGTAATCGTAGTCAATATCGTAATTTTGTCAGGAATTCGCGTCAACGCTTCGAATTGCGAAAATAGTGAAATGGCTTCGAATATTTTTCTGTGAATTGAAACAACTGATCACACAAAAATCAAGCAAAGAAAACCACGACACGATCAACGAAGTATACGAAACGAAGAGCAGTGGTATTAAAAGCCTTGACAAAATCGAAATACATCGACTTCAGGACACACAAGAAGATCAAGTTACGAGCGAATGTGAGAAAATAATATATCAAAATGGCGAGAAAAATCGCGGCAATGATATTTCTGGCGTACAACCTTCAGTTCAAGAGTCCATGAGCTATGTAAACCGCCGGCCCCATTCGTCGGACGAATTTAAATCCGCAAATGAGAAGATACCACTGTTGGAGCTATGAAATAAGCCGATGCTTCGAAATTACAAACAAAAGTATTTTTGACGCTTATTTTAGTGAGTACACTTTTGCATGACGAATTATATATATAGTTTTATGAAGAACTATATTGTTTCGTAAACATTACATATGCTTTCTCAAGACGAAAGGTTTTGCATGTGTGTGCTAATTTTAGCCCAGCCACAGAGGACGAATAAGATAACTCGTAATAAAAACTAAATTGCCTAGACAGGAAAAAAGATATTGTAGAGCATTTAAATCTCTAGAACCTCTCACTATAAATACGGGAGAATAGAACGTTTATCTATCAAAATAGTAAGTAACTGAAGCGAGATTTTACGCACGAACTTCATTAGTATTGGGGATAACTTTTGTCACAAGTCCATCCAAGCGAACGGGACCCGCCGCAAAACACTTAGAGTCACCTAAGATTTATAAAGATAACAGAACTCCGACAAGCCATTACAATACTAGATTCCATCAAAATTATAAAAATGTCAAGGTAAAACAAGACTCGTCATAAATTAGCACATTCACCGTTACTGCCTCGTACTTGCCATACATCGGCAAGTTTCGAAGTCCCGTGGATAGCTGGTGCGACGGGCGGGGGATCATGGAGTTAAGTGGGGTGGAGCTCGTCAGGAGGATAAATTTTGAAAATTTTAAGACAAAGATTAAAATTTTTTTGGCAGTCAGTTTAACAATTTTCCTACAATCTGCCAATTTTTCTCAATTTTTGCTCATTTTCGTGAAAATTTTCTCGCTAGTTCGGCGCTTAGCGGGAGGAAGACAGTGCGGAGCCTCAGCGCGATCAGATTGTCTACTAGAGGGTGTTTGCGAGGCCCCGAGGGGTATCAGGCTACCTCCCAGGGAAAACTGGAGAGGCCTCGCGGGTGATCCCCCTATCAACCGTATGAGCATGTATGTTTGCGATCTTATCTCGTCCTTTAACTGTGAAATTTCATGCGCATTCTGTAGTTATACATGATAGTCTTACAATCACGTTTTTATATGTTTTAGCTCCTTTAACATTATAGGAGAGAACAGATTAGGAACACATAAAACATATGTTTTATTATTGCCATATTTGATGCATACATACAGCAGAAGGAAAGACATTTTCATTCTATAAAAGCAATAACAGAATTTAGTGAATGAATGAATGACCCACTTAGCGCATAGATGTCCAAATTATAACGCAGGAATAAAGGTTTATAGCGGATGCAACGAACTATTTAGTACGCACAGCTTGCAAGGAGTTAACCTACGATCACCAAGAACATGCTTACAATATAAAATATAGCAGAATAGGACCACGTTAGATCGCATAAATGTTGTACGTCAGAAACTAGCCTCTGTGTTGATAAATTCCTTCAGTTGAAGAAGTCAATGCTATACTATACCCTTGATAATTATGTCGAAATGTTACACATTACATTGTGATAATTTCGTCAAAATCCATGAAATCGTTTTATAGTCTAAAGAAGTGTAAGAAAATCTTAAAAATACGGCTTCAGAGTCAGAGGAGAAAACACGACTCTTTAAAGATACGCAAAATCAAATCTATCGTTAATATGTGAGGCTATATTGGCACATTTCATGTTTTACGCACTGAAATATCACTCAATTTCAAATCAAGGAGGTGTTTAAGTGTCATAATTATCTATAATATATGTTTACCTAATTAGCTATAGTCATTAATACAGTCATTTTTCCAATTTGCTACTTTTTATTACACACTATATATACATATAGTTTTGTAATGTTTTTACGGGTATTACTTATGCTATATATATTTGTGATCACGGTATATATATTTCGCCAGCACCAATTAAAACATGCATGCTACTGTTACCATTGCCATGATGGACCATCGTTTTCGACTTTTCGAGGAACTTGCTTAATTTGTTTATATATATATGTATCTTTCTGCAACGCAAACCACGTTGAAATATAGTTATAATATATATTTCCGATACAGTGTTCATTGTAAAACAACGTACTTGCCGACTTTGTCCTTGGCGGTGCGTCTGAACGTGCATTGTTATTCACTCGCTTTGTAAGGCTCCTTAATCAACCGAAGAACAGCTCCGATATAACGTAGCGGCTAGCATTCAGATGATACAGGTTCAGCCTATCGCTGCGGGCAAAAGATTCCTTAACACACACAAATTCTACATTCATTTATGTGGGAATGGGTAATCAAAATTTTGGCTTAACCTTTTCTTGCATAGTACATCACATCCGATACAAAGTACATTGTAAAACTATGTATATACTTGCTGAGTTTGTTGTAGGCGGTGCGTCTACAGGTGCGTTGTTATTCGTTCGCTTTGTGAGGTTCCTTAAGGAACCGAGCAACAGGTCATGTATTGCATAGTAGCTAGCGACAAATCGATCAAACAAACTACATTCAGCAGCAAAACTTTCCTCAACATTTCACAAAATGTACATTAATTAATGTGGAAAAGGTTAAGACATATATATATAATTCAAAAATATCCTTAATCGCAAAGACATTTCGGTGACTCCAAGTGAGGACTCAAGTATTAGAGTCGAAAATTCAATTATGCTATATATATACAATCTAGTCTGCAATATTGTTACGCAAAGGCCGTGAAAGTTGTCGGCCTGCCGACAACCGGACGGCTGAAGATAGCCCTGGCCGTCGGCCAACGGCCGCCCGTTGACAACAATTTTAATTCGGTTAAATGGCTGCAAAGCTGCTGGCCCGTTGTTAACAGTGACCAAAGTCGTTGGTCAGCAGTTATGCGCCGTCGATCAGCGGGCTATGGTCTATATGGTTTTACTACTGTATAGCAAGTGATTTGTAGACTAGCTCAGCACCACATATAGTACAGTCTTGCTATAGTAAGCCTAGGCGTAAGATTTGGCATTTGCTACAGTACCTTGTGTAAGACTTTAGATACGAGCCGATTTTTAACAAAACGGAAAAGAAAAAGTGTTTAAGAATTTTAAATATCGTAGTAAAGAGAAGGTTCTTGGCAGGCAGCCGTGCATCTGCCGTCGGCCAGCCGATTTCAAAAAGTTCGACTTCAAAACTGGCCGTCGCCTAACACTCGCTCAAAAAGAGTTCAAAAACAGCTCCAAAATAGAATATGAAGGTGCGTGGGTTCACATTTTTTGCTCAAATTTTTAACTCCAACTTTAATTAAATTTTGATCAATTTTTGCGGAATTTTGAGCACACATTGTAAAGTAAAAATTTAAGCAAAAAATTGACGCGTAAATGCACTTTTAGCTATATATATTAGTTTTAAGATTGTAGATTTCTATCACAACGATGTAGTATATAAATATTGCTGAAATACAGGTACGTTCCTGTACACCCACATGAATTTTATCTGTGGCGTTGCAAGGCTTTAATTGAAATAATATATATAATACACACAAAAATAAAATATATATAAACCTGCAAGCGTAACAGATGGATAGTTAGGGTATAGTGGAACTACACACCAGCTTAATAAACCAAAGTGTTACGAAGAATAATCTGTGGTTCAAAATGTATCAAGCGATCTGCAATATATATTTCGAATTACGCTTTTATAATGTGTGTTACCAAAATTAAACACTTCAAGCGGTTCTCATGAAGTAATTTAAGCAACGGTTTGGCAGCAAACTCATAGCAGAACTATGTCAGCAAATCAAAAGCGAGTGGATCACAACGATATAGTATATGGCATAAGGGCTGAAATAGTAGCATGAAGACACGCTAAATTTCAGAATATCAAATTTTCCAAATTCAGACTGTGGATTGTCGGCGAAATTGTAGGAAAATTAATAGCAACGAAATCTTCATTCGCTGAAATTTTATGCAATCTTCCAATTTTGATATGTTTACACAGAATTGTGCGCAGGTACAATTCCCTGCGGACCGCCTCTGGTTCTTTGTCAAATCATGAGGACGAAGGTCCAATATAACAAATTTTACGCCGATTTTTGCCAAAATTCTTTGCACGTTGTAGGCGCCCCGAGGGTGCCAAGCATCAAAATGAATCAGGGTACCTGCCGGGGAGCGGGGGTAGACGATGCCCCCACGAGACGGTCCGAAACTCAGGGGGTTATCCCCTATCCCCTATGAGCATATATGGTCAACAGTAAGGGATTATTGTCTACATGACCAGATGGCTCCGTATAGGTAGCGCCTTCAAAAACACATAGTGGTCCCGTTTAGAGAGCAATGTCCAGGAATTAGGGTTCTTTTTAGCACCCACTACGGTATCTACTAGGCGATTGGCAGTGGCGATCTCGTAGGTGCCTTTTTGAGCAATAGGCGCTGTCATCGAATTGACTAAAATTGTTCATTCTGATCGCTGTTTAAAAGAATGGATGGTTCATTTCCCTTGGTATGCACTATATAAGGCTGTTTGTAAATATCCGACCGAAAGACTAAACCATTTGTGGAATCGGTACTTGATCAATGATCATGAGATTGGAACCAGGGTTTGGCACCGGAAAAAACCAACGGAAAAAACCAACGGAAAAAAATGGTTTTTTCCAATTTTTTCCTACCGCCCGGAAAAAATGAAAAAAAAACTATTTCAGGATTTTGGAGTCGAAAATAGTTGGAAAACCGTTTTGCAACAAAATATTATAGCCTTGAACATTATTTACACCCTTTTAAACAGCATTTACATTTCATGCGTATGATTTATATGGTAGAAATGGTATAACTATGCCATCGACTAAATTTATAATCTTAGCATAACCATAGCTTGCCTCCTCCACAGCATAAAGAACTCTTGCCCGATGGTAAATTTAAAATAAATAGGCGCGGTACTGAGTTGAGCCGTGAAATTTGTATCGAGCATATGAAGGCAGTAAACTAGGTAGACACAGGCCAGGTACACACAGATACATATGGGAAGGGAGTTGGTTAGTGGTTACCCATAAAGTTAGCTATCCCTCCAAGAAAAACCAAAAACCTAGGGATTACACCCCTTGGTGGTTATCCACCACCATACTACTCCATGCACCGGTCTGTTTACCTGTGATAGATACTCGCAGGCATGTATGTTTAGGACCACTCATGTCACACATGGCACGCCATGTCATAAACTAAATAACTCGACTGTTCGATCGTTGAGTTAAACCACATACTCTATTGTGTTAATGCGCTTCCAGCATCACTTGCAGGGCTGGAAGTTTGACACCAGTTAAGAGTAATTCTAACAATACAGAAAATTATAATGCCGTAGTCGACAATTTTAAACGTTATCAATGAACAATACTATAGTTACAATAGTTTGTTAAGTTTTGAGTTGAAAATGGAATCAATTAACCATTGAAACCCGGTCTGAACAATCTTAATGTTATATTATGTGGTCAATTGCTCGACCGCAAAATCCCAATTTAATCGCCTTTAGATAAATGCTGGGTATGCCATTATACTTTTGTAAGTCTGAGCTTCGATAGTTACCAAGTATGCGTATCTTAGCAAGTTAATTAAAAAATACATTATGTTTTGCTTTTTTTTCCATGCTAATTTTCATTTATATACATTTTTCAATAAATATCGCATTTATTTCAGTAACCAATGCTTATATACTGTCATACAAACCTTATAACCAAACAGAGACTTTATATTTGTCCAATTACAGTGCATTGGCATTTAACAAAGGAATTCCAGCGCAGGTTCTGTCTCCAACGGCGCGACCTTTGTATCAATATTAAATAGATGAAGACGTGAGAGATGTTTTGCAGTATATATAATATACAAGCAGCGTTTTAACATGCTATCGCGCAAATACCATGCTGAAAAATATGAGTTTACGGTTGCCTATGAAGTTCTTTCTATGTGACAACATTGCAGTTTTAAACCTTTTTCAGTAATTAAGGCATTAATAATCAACAATGGAGATTCAATTTCGCATAAAACTGTGTTTACTGCTATTTTTCCAACAGGCTAACAAGTAAACAGCTAACAATAAATTTTACTTTTTTTTTCCGGAAAAAACCGGTTTTTTTCCAGTCCGACTTTTTTCCGGAAAAAACCAACCCTGATTGGAACGTATCCATTTTTGCAATTTTTTTAATCTTAAGCGGTAAGCCGTTCGTTTAATGCAGCTGGTTGGGCGGTAGGGTTGTAGGTGACGTCCCTTCGTCGTCGGGTAACCAGGCATGAGTATACCAGTAGCAAAGAATTAGCCGCTAGGAAGCTAAAATGGTTTAAAACCCATAATGAACTTTTAAAGCCCCCTATAGTGGTCCGCAAGTTACTGGCTTAGCGGGCCTGAAAAAATCCTCTGAGCCCGCGGGTACTAGTCCTTTGAGGTGCGAGAGTGCAAAAATTTTTGAGCCCGCGGATAACCGCGCAACTTTAAGGCTTGTCCACAGCTTTACTAGGCCGGTACCTGCGCGCTTACAAAATTTTTTCACCCCTGCGGAGCTAGCAAAATGTAAAGCCTATATCTGAGGCATTAGAAATTTATGCGTATACACCTAACGCAGTGCTGAGAACGAAATTGGATAAGACAATTAATCCTGGTTTGGCATTGACAGATTATAATTTGATTTTAAATGTTTACGCTGGACAACTGGCCGTTTTTAACTTCACCAAAGATCCTACCTGTGATCTTATTATTTTTTATTCGGCTCGCAACAGACCCCTAAATTGCGACCCCTAATTTATAGGCACTGCTGGCATCCCATTAGCATTTCACATAATATAATGACGGATTTTTCGTAAAATATATCACAAAGTATAATCAATTTTGTGTATGTCTTGTCCTAACACAGTGAATATACTCCACGCTACATTTTCTTTCAATATTGGCAACTCAGCCACAAATTCCACATATGCAAGACTGAATCACGGGCGTAGCGAGGTTGGCAGGGCGAGGGAGTACGTGCCCCCTGGGAGGTCAGCGGTGGGCGCCTCCCGATTTTTTGCTTCACAAGCAAGAACATAAAATTCAGAATTTTAAAACGCAAAGCTATTTTTCACGGCTTGAGCACAAATTCCGTTCACGACGGTTATTTAAATGCTCCTAAAATTTGACATGGCAGAATACATTTTAAAATGCAAAGTTTTGGGGCGCAAAGGTTTTGTGTGTAAAATAATTTATTTAATAAGGAACAGAATCATTAAGTAAAGGGCGCAAAATTATTTAATTGTGCACGGGCGCCGCGTGCCCTCTCTACGCCACTGGACTGAATGAAGAGCCAGTTCCGGATATTTTCTGTCGGTTCGTGTCTTCTTATATTTTAGACGTGGAGTCCATAAGCCCGCTGCAACTCACAAATATATATGCAATTTTCCAGTTGATAAAACATAAATCTTGCAATATTCAATGTTTTGACTTTAATGAAAAAATGTCAAAAGTGCGATTGAAGTTCTATTCATGCAAAAACCATTTATTTAGTCAGATTTACCCAAATTTTTTCGCGACATTCTTCCGATATTGCGAGCTAAGATTGTATAAGCTTTATGCATTTTTTGTTGCTTTATCCCATATCATTTCTTTAGGAAACCACAAACAAAAATAGGCTTAGAATTCAGTATAATTCGCCGGTCGCGGATTAGAAGTTTCGGTTTATTTTCGACTAAACCATTACGATGCTACGCGGACCTTCAAATGTAAAGGCATAGATCAAATAACAGGAAAATCAACAAACAACGCAAAATTACAAGTCAGAAAGATAGGAAAAGCATGAGACGAATACACACAAAACATATATTTCAACTTCTAAACAGACAATACAGCTATAAATTTAATGCATTCCCGTAGGTTATTCAGGGGTTGTAAGGATTTTCCAATCAAGTTAATACTCGAGCAATGGTTTAAATTTTCGTTAATCGAGTGATGTCCTAAATCTTGATTAAGTATTTGATGACCTGAGGCCTCATGTAGCCGGATAAGAGTGTTAGGACGAGTGAAGCTTTCCCCGACATCCAAATTATTGGCTGAAATTGGGCAAAAATTGAGCCAAAACTGCTCCTATTGTACCATTTTGGAAAACCTTTTGTGAAAAGGACGGGACAATGTGCCATCCTTGAAAGATCGTAAAACTACACCAATCCTTATGTACTGCGCCCATGCATTTAATCTGTATATGTTATATATATATTCTGTAAATACACAGCTTAGAAATGTTGAAGTCAATTCCCTAGCATACTTGCGACCACCGCTTTAGATGAGGTCAGGTTGCATATGTGCGATTTCAAGTGCCAACATTGTATAAGTTCTCTTTACTTTTCAGTGGTCGGCGTAACCCAATTGTCGAATATTTTCAAGCGCCATTGGCGTCCGAAGCACAGTTAATTGAAAACACAGATGCAGCTGAGTAACCAGGTGCAAAGATGGGATTTAGGCCATAAAGCACGTGAAGCAGGCTGATAAAATTGAGGACATGAAAGACCAGTGAATATATAAGTTTCGGACAGAGACTAGTAAAGCATCAGAATAGATTTGATTTTACCAGCCTACTAGATTTCCGACGGTGTTTGATCTTTTGAGTTTTTGGTTTTTGTCCCTTATAATATAACCACTTCCTCAATGACATTTTTCTCGTCTGTTTGTCGTTAGGTATGATCTACGATATTACTACATGGAAATTAATACAACGAAATATGCAATATCAAGTCTCAGGAGAATTTCGAACGCACAAACTTTAGCAGCACTAAAGCGCCTGTGTACTTTAGCACTAAAATCAGCAGACGACAGGCTTTATAAAAGTGCACCATTGGGTGAAAAGAATCGTCAAATAAAATGCTGTGTTTCTCATCAAATGACCTAAGTTTACATGTTTTTATTTACATACCGACACCAGATGTGTGTACTGAATAGATGCAACGTCAACCTTAGCAAATTTTTCTATTCGGACCGGTCTGTCATCCGGTCCGCTCCATGGCCCGGACCGACTAAATCAAATATCCACTGGACCGACTAAGTCAAAAATTTATATTCAGCCAATAAACATAACATTTTTGTCCAGCAGTGTGCCAAATTTGCAAAAATTTAATCGCACCACATGTTAAAGAATTACACGGCAAATCCAATTCCCAGATTTAATCTGATATAAAATTTTGTGAATTTGTAGCTGTCAGAAAAATTCCAACGCTCTGGACCTGTCCAGCGGGCCGTGCGAACCGATAAATTTTAAAAGGGGTGCGAACCATGGTCAGGTTTTAGTCCGGATCGCGGTCACGTCTTGGTCCAGACCGGTCTGTGTACATCAGTAGTACTGAAACTATATGCAATAATCCTACGCTAGGACTGCTGGATTGACAGGTACCGTGTCACTAAAAATTGAAAAACCGTATAAAATTAAATGTCACTAAATATTCAGTTTACTGATCAAATACACAGTTGCTAAGTTATTAATAAAATTGCTGGTGTGACAAGTACATTTTGAAAATACAGCCGAAATCGGATTAACCTATACGATGAGTCTAGAAACTGGAATGTAGAATCAGCCGTAGACGTTTAGGATTTGAATATCCAAATTTGTCATACCTAGTTTTTTAAGGGATGAAAACCGGCACCATTACTGACGCATATTTCACACCAAAACATTACGTTGATTTCTTAGGTTGACACAGATGTATATTCTTCAACATCTAAGTTTGCATGCTGTTTTGACAATTGCGGCAAACAGAAAGTGTACTCGTCAGAAAGGACTGCTGCTCGAAGCAAAGCACTGTTTGCTCGACACGCGATATTCACCTCTCGCACATGCTGTCTTGCTGACATACATTGATTGAAAAAGTACATCTTTGAAATAGAAGTTTATTACGAAAAATATTTCCAACAATGTATTAAAATCATTTCATACTTCAAGTGCACAAAAAATGAATATAAAGATTGTCACACGCCGTGAAAGAGCATTTTTATTTGTCCGCACACCATAGAGGCGGCCAAAATTACAAAATACCATAAAAACAAAGAATTAGCAAACAGATCACAAATAAAAATTTAGTTTATTTTTTGTATCTTGAATAGATTATTTTAAAGCGAAGCATTTCGGGAGAATCGGACAAAATGCTTGAAAACGCTCAAATTTTACACTCAAATGTGCGCAAAATATAATTCTGAATAGCACAAATATACAAAAATCGTTTGCAAACGATTCACAATAATATAAATCGTTCACTAAGTGACATTTAAACAAAATTTTAGAAATGTCATCTACCTTCCCGTCTACGCAATTCTGCGCCTTGAACAATTGACTTTCGCGCAGCTTCGTGAATTTTTGGATTCAGTTTATCTAGAAGTTCAAATATACTAATGCATAAATATTTATATCAAAAATGTCATGGACTGATGTGTTAGATGCAAATATAATGAAAACAAAGTTTAGGTATGAATGTTTGCGATAAGCTGTGATAAATCCATAACCATAGACGTCCAAACAGTTTAAAAAGCCAGACCAAACTGCATATATCTCATTAATAGGTTGCCTAATTCATATGGAGTATTACAATACTGTATGATTAACTTTACATAGACACTTATGCATTGTGTGCCCAGTACCTGAAAAAATGAACATATGCTCGTCTATGTACAGTCGAGGCCAGAAATAAGTACAATCGAAAACGATCGAAATCGCAATCGATCGAAAAGCCGTTTAATCGCAATCAATCGAGATTTCGTTTAATCGAAAAAAAATCGAAATTTTAAAATTTATCTAAATGCGCGAAAATCGAAAACGATAGAAATTTCGTTTAATAAAAATCGATCGAAATTTCGATCCATTTCGATCGATTATTTTATACTTATTTCGGGCCGCAACTATGTTCGCCAACATACGCGGGCTCCGGAATTGAAGCAGACGACCATTAATTGGTTGACTACGTCCTAGGGTGCTCTGTAAAGCCTACTATATCGGTATCCGATAGTAAAGTTACGACCATAGCCGGTTGAAACTTTCCACAACTAAAAAACATAGCCTTATACGCCTGTATAATTTAAAAAATATAAATGGCATAAGATATTAATCACCTGTCGCTTGGAAACAATTCTTTCGCTTACGGCCGCTGACCTATTGTATCGCGGCTAAAGTGAATGATGTGTGTTTGAGGCCTTAAAATATGACTTTAAAATCTATAGTAATTCAATCACATTGAGGTCCCCGCGCGCATATCGTTTTCCTCCTCGGTAGTCATATGTTTTGTCATTTACAGCCTATTTGTCATACCAATTAGACGATTATGCTGGTTCTTTTAAACCAGTATTGATGTGTATCGAATTTCGTGCTTTTATACACAATACTCATCTACAATGTGTTGTTAGAAAGAATAGGTACATAGAGTACATTATGCGCGATAGCTAGGGCTACATAGACCGCTTAGGTTTAGGCAGCGCTGACACATGTTTCTGTTTTTTTAAATAGTATTTATTCATGGGTTCAACCACTGGGGGAACGGGGTTAAACACAATAAACGCATACATTTAAACGTACAACAGATGTACTATGTCCCACCCCTCGAAATTTCAATCGTACCACACCTACCCTCCAGAATTTTTCGCGTTTGCGCCCTTTCCCGTATTGCAAAAATATGCGTAATATTATGCTACATTATACAAATACTAATATTCAACATGTTTTAACGTATTGCAAAACCCATCAATTATTCTCATATTAAATTGTTTATACATTGCATGAGGAAAATCAATTATCCGAGTTTCTTGGAACGGCAACATTATTGAATCTACACTCCTATCAATGCCGCAACCTCATGCACCCGGCGCTTGTTTTTGTGAGCAACTTAGTTTGGCATCAAAAGGTTCCTTACAATAAATTATTATAGAATATATGATTACATATCGATCCATGGACGATTCAGAATAATTGCTTCAATTATGTATTCTTTATCTATTGTAATAAATTAATTATTTCCGTATAACCTTTTAGTGCATAGTAGGTGCATGTCGGACCTAACAGTGACTTTCAAATAATTCTTTTTCAAAAACCCAATTTTATATAATTATGAAAATGGTACATGCATCTCTGCGTGCAGTGGTTATTTAGTGTTACCACCATTATCGTTTCAAGTTGTGATCAGTTATAAGCGGTTCTATGCCGTTTCTGATTTTTCGGTTTATTTACCACGTCAGTCCATTCTTATTGTATAACAAGATCTTTCATCTGCTCTATATTTCACATAGACAGTGTGAGTGAAGATTGCATAACAGTTCTGTGTAATAAGGCTGGCTAACCGATCTAGCTTATATCTTTATAAGTGTACTGAGATAGCCTAATTTGTGGCGTGGTCGATTTGTTACTACGATGCCTTCATTCTCCTTTCTTCGCACTTAGCTCCATTTTTTCGAGTCCTGACATGTTAATGCGGGGTATGACCGTCGCACCAACCTTATATCGGTTTTGCAAAAATGGTTAACTACTAGCTACATTACTGCTGATCGAAGAGATACACGGTTAGTGTAACACTATACCGCAACGACATATCAGTAACCCAACATGGTGCTCCTGTGAAAATAATGCGGGGCAAATATTTTTGCCCCCCGAATTGGTTCTCGGTATTATAATAACCTGGTTATACAGTTGGACAGGCCTCGTAACTGTTATTATTCCATACTCACACTGTCTATGTGAAGATATGGTGGATGAGTATTTCTTAGAGAATAATGGACTGACGTGGTAAATAAACCGAAAAATCAGAAACGGCATAGAACCACTTAACGATCGCAATGGAAAAAACCATAATCATGGTAACACTAAACTAACCACTGCATCATGTTGCATTTTTCATAATTATATAAAATTGGTTTTTGAAAAAGAATTATTGAAAGTCCATACCCAACATGCACCTTTATGCACTAAAAGACGGTTACACGGAAATATAGGATTTTATTTTATTACGAGCAAATACATAATTGGGGGACAATTTTTTCTCTAATCGTCCAGTAGATCGATATGTAATCATACTGTCTTTATAGTAATTTCCTGTAAAATAAGCCTTTTAATGCCGAAATGTGCTCGCCGAAAAAAATATGGTGCACTACAGTTTACTGGTAATCCCCAAAGTGGTCTCGATTTCCAAAAAACTGGATAAATTGATTTTTCAATACAATGTATAAACTACAATTTCTAATATTTTTGGAAATTTTTTGCAATATGTTAAAATTGTTAAATTTACGTATTTAGTATAATGTTCCCCAATTGTACACCGTTTTTTCGAGGTCCTGTAAATGGGCTCAAACTGGAGTAAAAGTTGTGACATGAGGATCGATATTCTTGAGAGAACAATAGTACATATTTGTACGCTTTAAATGTATGTATTGTAGTTTGGGGTCTCACTTTCCGGAGGTTGAGGGCCATGAATGAAATACTATTTTAGTAAACAGAAAACATACTGCTTCCTAAACCTAAGCGGCTCCGCTTTTAGTTCACTTATCGCGCATAATGTATATATGTACCTATTCAAAATATACACATTGTAGTAGATTGTGTATAAAAATTGATACACAATACTGGTTTAAAAAGGAACCAACATAATCGTCTTAATTGGTATGACAAATGACCGACAATCGGCCCGAGATTTGATATGCGCGCTGGGGACCTTGATGTGATTGCTGACTCGGCGAGAATTTTAGAAGTAAGATTATAAGGCTATGTTTTTTGCCATTTATGAAATTTTCAACCGGCTTATTGGTCGTAACTATGGGAATACGGTATTGGCTAAGCTTAAGAGCGATTAACACTGGTCTCAAGGACGTAGTCAACCAATTAATGGTCGTCTGCTTGCAATTCCGCAGCCCGCGTTTGTGAGCAAACGGTGCACCAAAAATAGTGTGGAGTGATAAATCGAAAATCAATCGAAATTTCGATCGATTTTTTAATTTAAACGAAATTTCTATCGTTTCCGATTTTTTCGCATTTGATAAATTTTAAAATTTCGATTTTTTTTCGATTAAACGAAATCCGATTCGATGCGATTACCTGGGCCTTTTCGAATCGAAATACGATTTCGATCGTTTTCGATTGTACTTCTCGCCCTCGACCGTACATAGAGACGAGCATATGTTCATTTTTTCAGGGTACTGGCCACCCCGCCGAATCGTGGTTCTGTCTGTAAAGTTACATGGCGCGTATTGAGATTCTCCATATGAATTAGGCAACCTATTAATAGGGACCCGTTCGGTCTGGCTTTTTTTAAACTGTTTTGGAGCGCTACTATGGTTTTGGATTTATCACAGCTTATCGCAAACATTCATACCTAAACTTTTTGTTCTTTTTATATTTGCATCTAACACATCAGTCCATAACATTTTTGATATAAATATTTATGGATAGTATATTTGAACTTCTAGATAAACTCAATCCAAAAATTCACGAAGCTGCGCGAAAGTTCATTGTTCAAGGCGCAGAATTGCGTAGAGGGAAGGTAGATCACATTTCTAGAATTTTGTTTTAAATGTCACTTAGTGAACGATTTATATTATTGTGAATCGTTTGCAAACGATTTTTGTATATTTGTGCTATTCAGAATTATATTTTCCGCACATTTGAGTGTAAAATTTGAGCGTTTTCGAGCATTTTGCTCGATTCTCCCGAAGTGTTTCGCTTTAAAATAATCTATTCAAGATAAAAAAATAAACTAAATTTTTATTTGTGATATATTTTTGTCAATTCTTTGCTTTTATGGTATTTTGTAATTTCCGCCGCCTCTATGGTGGGACAATGAAAAATGCTACTTTCCTCAGCATATCTTCTATCTCATTTTTTGTGCACTTGATAGGAAAAATGATTTTAATACATTGTCGGAAATACTTTGTAATAAACTTCTATCAAAGATGTACTTTTTCAATCAATGTATGTCAGCAAGAACACATGCTGCGAAGGTGAATATCGCGTGTCCAGCAAACATGGTGCTGCTTCGAGCAGCAGTCCCCTTTCTGACGAGTACACTTTTGTTTGCCGCAATTGTCAAAAGGCACAGTGTTATATGTTGAAGAATATACATCTGTGTCAACCTAAGAAATCAACGTAACGTTTTGGTGTGAGAATATGCGTCAGTAATTATCCCTTAGGTATGACAATTTGATATTTGCAAATCCTAAACGTACTAGGCTGATTCTACATTTCCCATTTTTAGACTCATCGTATAGGTTAATTGCGATTTCGGCTGTATTTCAACAATGTGTCTTGTCACACCAGCAATTTTATTAATAACTTAGCAACTGTGATTACAGTAAATTGAATATTTTTTAGTGACATTTAATTTTATACGGTTTTTCAATTTTTTAGCGACACGGTACTGTCAATTTTTTTTTTTTTTTGTATTTTTTTTTCATTTTTTTAGTTTCAGTACTGTAAATATTACACAGACCGGTCTGGAGCCAAGAGGAGGCACGTTGTGAGCCGCGATCCCGGGACTAGAGCTGAACCTGACCATGCCCGTTCGCACCCTTTAAAATTTATCGGGTCGCACGGCCCGCTGGACAGGTTCGTGTCGTTTAGAAAATTTTAAAGACAGGTACAAATTCACAAAATTTTTTATATAGATTAAATCTGGGGAATTGGATTGCCGTGTAATTCTTTAACATGTGGTGCGATTAAATTTTTTGCAATTGGCACTGCTGGACAAAAATGTTATGTTTATTGGCTGAATATAAGTTTTTTAGATTAGCGGTCCAGTGGATATTTTGATTTAGTCAGTCCCGGATGACGGTACCGCGAA